>VZTT01007768.1:0-46552 GCA_013400855.1 Buphagus erythrorhynchus | reverse complement strand
TGTTACTTTTATTTGTCCTTAAAAAGCGAAGTTTGTATTTGGTTCAGTGAAGTAATGCATTAAAAATACCCCTCAAAACTTTGCCAGATGAAATAAAAGCTAACAGAGTTCATTTTGCTGATTTAAATGGCACAAAATAAACAAATGGGCTTAGCTCATTCAACCTTTGTGTCGTGGCACTGGCAGTGATAAATCAGTTTACAGTATTCTGATTGATTTTTCTTTAGAAATAATTAGTCCATAATAGATTGATATTTGTGTACCTTGCTGTTAAATACTGCTTGTTCATTCTGAATAAACCTAGTTCAGCCTGGTGTGTTGCTAAAAGGCTGCAGGTTCTGTGTGGGAATGTCCAGGTTATTTTAGGGGTCAAAACCAAGCTGTAGTTTTTGAGTTCCTGCTCTCAGCTTTGTGCCATGAACTAACTCATATAATCCATTGTCAGCATAGTATAAATCAATTTATATCCTGAATAAGTCTGAATTTCTTCACATGAAGGAATATCACCACAGGTAACTTATTTTAAAATCTAACGTAACAAATGCCATTTAATGTTGTTGTCATTGGAGAAAAACCTCTACTGCTAATTCTGTTTGAAAAATACACTTGAGCTGCAGCACAAACTGCCTCCAAGTATCTTTCCAAACCTTTAAAAAAAAAAAAATTGTTCATGGCATTTATCTTTTTTCGCTGCTGGTTCCCAGTTAATATTGCAGAGTGAAAGATGTCGAAGTAATTAAGCATTAAAAGCAGGAGAGCTTTGCAGGTGGAACGTGGGGAGGTTGGAGCGAGCGTGGCTGTGCCCGTGACCTCCCAGACTGATCAAAGCCTAATCTGGGTGACAGCTACAGGATGGCAGAGCTTGCCAGGGGCCTTGTGCAGCTCTTTGTCTGCAAATCCTGCCCCAGAGCTGGGAGGATGTTTTTAAGGATGAACAGGTAAAAGTAAAAGGCTGTCTTTTGACATTTTAACTAATCCCTTCTAGCCTGTGCTTTCCTGCACATTGTGGATATTTGCTAGCAGGAGGCACTGGCTTTTTCACATATGTAACATGTCAGCTTGAATCTGGCATGGAATTGATGGGGGGGAATGCAGCAGTTCCACAATGAAATAGATTCTGATTGCATTAAAATGACAGGCCCTGGCCTTTTACCTGCAGCAGCCTCCCCCTGCAAACTGAACTCACAACAATGCAGGTTGGCATCGTCTCTGCTGGGGCACAGGCACTGCAGGGAGAAAATGGAATGGTTGGTTTCTGGTAACACTTTTAAAATTAATATAAGGAAGTTTTAGAGGTATGTTACACACTTAGAGCAAGGGATTTGGGTTAAAAACCCTCCAAACTCATGGGGGTTTATATTAAAAAACGGGATTTATATAATTTGAGCAATGAAATGCCATTGGTGGTGTGCATACAAGAATAAACTTGATAACACTGACATGTATTAGAAGAATGTGGAAGTAATGTATTTTATTTAGATGATCTGACTGGCTTGCATTTTACTGCTTCTTCAGTGAGTTTATGGACATGTTTTAAAATAATGTAATTTTTCAGCATAAGGCACAGGAGCAGTTATTCCAACACTGTTTGCAGAGTCTGCTGGCAAAGTAAGGGGCTGGTAAACCTCCATTTGTTCCAAATGGCCAGAACCTTACTGATAACAAAATTCTTCAAAAAAATAAATTGTTATAAAACTGCCCAGGACTAGAAGACAAGTGCAAAACACACACAGGAGTATATTGTCAATGGTTATGTTTTAAAGGCTTCAGTGAACTTTTCCAACATCATTCCTCATTTCCAAAGGTGAGCAGTACCCTTTTCTTTCTCCAGGTAGTATTTCAGTTTGTAGAAATGCACAGATAAAGCCAAATCCCTTTTTAAGGAATGGTTTAATGTTCATAAACCATTCAGAAGAAATCATCTTCTGTTTGGAAAATTACAAAGGAAACCTCACATGCCAGTCAGTAAATTCTGAGTGACTGGAACAAATATTAAATCTGTGAAATCAAACTGAATTTACTTTCTGGCTGTAAAGATTGAATTTGTAAATTTGACAGGCAATTTAAAGGGCATAAGTACATAAAATAAAATTTCTTATCCAAATGCAACTTGAAAGTTACCTGTCAGAAGAGGTTAGAAGTCTGCTGTTTTCTCTCCTGAAGCATGTCCTTTCACTTGTCAGTTTAGAAAGGTTAATACTGTACAAAAGAGCAACAGAAAGACCCTTTTTTGGTGTAGTTTTATGCTTGTTTAAAAAAAAAAATTCAGTTCCCCTTGCTGAATAACAATAATAAATCCTTTTGATATAAATAATGTTCTAATGCAAATTGTTCCAATTCAGAGCAGGCATTGTGTGTGGTTATCTATGTGATTGGGAAGGGGAGGCAGGGGATTTCTTGGGCAGTTCATTCCACATTTTGAAGCATCAGGGATGCGTTTTTAAAAAGGGGAAGATGTTTTTCCCTGCCTCATCTCCAGTGAAACATTTCCAAACCTCAGGAGGTGATGCCAAGCTGGGAATTTTGCTTGGTGTCGCTGACTCCTGGTCCTTGGAGAGGCCCCTCTGTCTCTAAAGCTCTTTTGCAGCTTCTGTAGAGGAAGAAAAGTTGGATTTGCTTGACTCTCCCTTGGGAAAAGCAGGCTCTGGAGCCAGCTCTGGATGAGGAGTGGGTTTTGTGATGAAGGGAAGGATGGAGAGCTCCAGTGGGGCATTTCCTTTTGGAAGAGCCAATAAATCTGGGGTTTGGAGTCCCTCTGCCTGTACTGGGTTGGGGTTTTTCACCTGTCTGAACAGTTTATCCTTCTGTCACTGGCACAGAGATTTGGATGAGTGTGTGGTGCTCATGTCAATACATTTAAATGATTGGAACAGATCACAGCTAAGGGCAATTTTAGAAGCCAGAATTGGTTAGTGTACAAAATATAGAATTGAAACACTGAAGCACAATTTATATGTTCTCTTATTTAATCAATGTTTGCTTGTTTTCCCCTTTTAGAATATCTCCTTTTCAACAGCATTAATAAACCAAATATTTTATGGTTTCTTTCTTAGGTTGAATTAAAGAGGAAGTACAATGACCAGCACAAAAGTACAAGAGGTCTTTTATCAGGGAGTCAGTGGTATGAAATTCAAGCTTACAGAGCTCTCAATCAAGCCCTGGGAAGGTGAGATAAACATAACTAAAACAATATAAATTTGTAGTACTTTTTTTAGGGAGATCTTTAAGGATTTATTCCCCACTTTTAGGACTAAGGGGTAAGTGAGGCCAAACCTCTCATATTGCAAATTTTGTCTCTTGAGCTGCTCTGTGCTGACAACTCTGCTTTTCTGCCTGTTGTGGACTTGAGCATTGTTATCATTCAGAGATTTTGTTTTACATTCAGAACCCACTTCAATTTAGTTGAAGTTTTATTGCTCATAGTCCAGATATACAGGAAAAAAAAAGCACAAGCAGGTACAAATAGTTCTTGAGCTTTAAAGCAAATGAAGATCTTAGGACTTTTCCAATGCACTAATTGTTGACACTCTCAGTGGGCTCAGAACAGTTGTTTGATATTTAGCCTACAAGTATTTTTGAAAGGGAGAAATAGCAGTGGGGTTTTTCAAACCTTTGCAAAAGGTCAATTCAATTATTGTGCTCACTGATCTCTTCCCAGATTTAGAAGAAGTGGTATAGCTTCCCTTTCCTAGATGGAAAAAATTCCCCCAAATGTTATTAACAGGGTAGAATTAATTCATCCTCCTTCAAAAAAATTTATCATATAAATAAGGATTAGAACTGTCATCCATATCTATCATAGGTGCTGTGCATCTGTCATGGATACAGAGCCACAGAAACATCAGCTGGAAAACTCTCCTTATTTGCATTAGTCCTAATGCAAATGTGATGACATAAATGAAGGCTAAGAGAGAAAATTGAGAGAAATTGTAACATTAGGAAAGTTCATTGTGTATTCTTGTTGTTACAGGCCTGATTTCTTCAATTCCTCTTTGGCATCAAAGAGCATTAATTAAAATAGGTTAAGAGAAGTCTCAGTTGTGGAATACCAATAGTGAAATAATAACTGTGAAATCAGCTTGCACTGAAATCAAGTTTTAGTGACAATTACTTATTGTTTAATTTATCAGTTGGATGTCTAAAGTTAAATGGAGAAAACAGGCTTCCATTCTGACATAAAGGTACAAATTCCTTATAAAACCATGAGCCAAAGCCCTTGCTAACCTGAGATGTGGGGAAGGATTTTGATAAAACCACAACATTCCACCAAGCTGGCAGGAGGTTCTATAATATTTACACTGCCCAGTTAAGAGTGGAAAACAAATGATGTGGTTTGATTAGCTGTTAAATATTTGTGTGTTTTATTTTTAATTTAGCTGTTTCATGTAAATTCAACAGATGAAGGAAAATGAAGCTTCTGTGACATCCATAACAATTTTTGGTGCATACAGTAGAAGAGCACTTCCTGTATAATTTTGCATATTCCAGCTGACTCAGAGCAATCTCTGCTTCCTAATTCCCACAGATTTTTGCTGTGTACTCTCTAATTATATAAACACTCTTTTTTCCCCTCACTTTTAGGTGTATAAGGCACAGGAATGACTGGGGGGCTCTTATTTTAGTTGACGACCGCTTCAGGAATAACCCAAATAAATACATAACTGGTAAGGGATAAAAATCTTCTGGGGAAACTTCCTAATGTTGAAAAATCCTGAAAACTCTGAATTACAGAAATGTGGTTGTACAAATTCAGGTGAGTAGGAAGGGTCAGAATGTGCCACAGCCACAGAACAGAAATTGAACTGTTGAATATTCAATATACAACAAGAGTTTTCTGTTTGTAGTTTAATACTAGGTAGAAATAAATGCAGGTGAAATAAAACAGATCCTGCATACAACCTTTAAAAAAAAATTAGAAAATAAACTGCTTAGGAATGTGTTTTTAGCTTTGTTCCTGCCCTGTTTGCTGGGCAGAGCTGGGCTCACCAGCCCATGCTGGGCTTAGTCAGCAGGTGGAGCTCAGCTGCTGCAGTTGAGTCCAGCTTCTTCTCTGATGGGCTTGTAAAAAATCCATCAAAATTATTGAAGTAAACACAAGAAATTCATATAGGAGCACAAATAATCTGTATGTTCTAGACTTGGTAAGATTTCTTTCTGTAAAAAGTCAAACTTCACAGAAGATTGAAGTTCTCTGTTGTTGTTGTTGTGGGTTTGAGGGTTTTTTTGGTGTTTTTTTTTTTTTTAATTGATATTCAAAGAATATTTAAATGGGTTCAAAACCACTTTCTAAAATCGAGGCAGTCAGTTTTTACTTGACCTCTGTGTGCTCCAATATCATCTAAAAAGCTTTAATGCTCAAGACATTTGATATTTAAGAATTTTAAATGTTATTTGGATAGGAGCAGGTTATAATAAAACTTGTAGTTGTAGAACAGTTGTGATTCTTTCTGAGTTACTGTTACTTAATCTGACACAAAGTTGTAAAAGCTTCATTATATTCAAATTTTTATCAGACCCTGTTAATATCATAATAAATAGCTGTACTCTGTGTAAGTTCCTTTTAAATAATTCATGATAACAAGCAGAATGAACACCCAGGCACCAAAGAAATAAAATGGTGTTCATGCAAGGCAGCAGTTTGAGCCTAAAAAGAAGACTAGTGAAAAAAGGAAAGGCTCTTAATAGAAAAAGGATATTTTTAGTTTCCTTATTAGAATACTGCCATTGAATAAATCAAGTTCCCAGCCCTAGAAGGGAAGAATTGTTGTAGCTTCAAGAGCAAATTCTTGAAATCTTTGAGACTATACCTACACAGAAATATTTGCACTGTTAGGGTGCTGCTTATTGCTGTGAAATACCTGATAGAGATGCTGCTATTTTGGAATAAGGTATTTGTTATTTTGGAATAAGATACTTGTTATTTTGGAATAAGATACTTGTTATTTTTAATAAGATGTTTGTTTCCCCTCAGGATTATCCAAGTGGATCCGGCAGCAGATCCAGCACCACGGGAATTTCAGCAGCGCTCTGCAATCCCTGCACGCCTTCGCCCTCAGGAACCAGAGGGGTGGGCATCCTTCCCCAGAGCCCAGCTCTGAGTTCCCTGCTCATTCCAGGGACCTCTCACAGGGCTCTCAACAGGAGGCCACCATTCCTCTGTCCCCAGATGTTCCTGCTAAAAGTCAGGAGCAAAATTTGGGCTCAGAAGTTCATGTGACTGCAGCCATCAGCTCAGTTCATCCCACAGCATGGGATCAGCCAAGTGACAGCATGGCAGCAGTGACACAAAGTATGTTCATTTCCACTGGCAATTTCAAATGTGGAGTTGCATCTTTTCTGGAAGAAACAAATGTGTTTGAAAATTACAGAAGTGCTATAGTGGAAAATGATAATTATTCACAAATGTGGAGGAGCTGTGCTCAGCAGACTGAAATTAATTCTTGTTCCATCTGGTTGTCTTAAAAGAATAATCTTTGATAAGTTTATAGTACAATCAAAATGTTTTCATTTTAATTTCTTTTTCCATTGAACACTATGAAGATAATTTAAAATATATTTGAAACACACCAAGATTAGCATTAGTGCAAGTTGAGCCCTGGTTCAAGCTACATCTGTTGTTTAGACATTGCTGCTAGACACATTCCATGTGATCTCCTCTAGTTCCAGCTTCACAAGTAAAATCCATCCCTAAATTTTAGGAAAGGTGCTGATTTCATTTCAATCAAGAAAGAGCACAATAATAAAAGATTACAAATTTCAAATCCAATTATACTCTACCTTTACATGCCTGTTAGTCTATTCATTTAATTAAGACAATTCATGTACAAAGATAGTTATAACATCTGGGCTTTTGTTTGTATTATTGTTTTGAATGAATGTTGTAAAATCACTGTAAACCTAAAAAAATGATAATTCTGATGTGCTAAACATGCTGTAAATCAGATACAATTAATTTATGTTTTGTGATTTGTCACAGGTGACCAGCAAGTTGATGTAGAGAGCCATTCTCACCATGTAAAACAGAGAAGGAAACATATGGACTGCACCCCCAAAATGCCAGCAATTAAATCAGAGACAGAAAAAATGAATGGTTGGACCAATGCTGATATTGTGGAAGAGAATTGCTGCTCTGAACCACTGACTTCAACCCCTGTAGCCAAGAACTGCAGGGCCACAAGCAGCAGCCAGGAGCATGTGAATGGGGCTGGTGACCTCATTGATCATTTAAATCAATGCCAATCATCATTAATTGCAGAACAGAAACCAAGTGGACCAGAATCATGTTTGGAAACAACTCATTTTTCACTTAAAAATGCTGAGGCTGCAGTTGCTGAAGGACATCCTGGTAAAGGAGCTCCAGCAGCAGGGAGAGCTGAGCCCTCACCATTAAATGTGGATGAGGATGAGGATGAAAGCATTTACTTCACTCCAGAACTCTATGATGATGCAGAGCCAGAGGAGCAGAGAACTGAACCCCCACTTCCAGCCTGTTGTACCACTGGGAATTGGGTGGAATGTGGGAACTCCACAGTCCCTGCTGATCTTTTTGTCACCAACACCTCAGAAACACAGAGTGTGGCTGAAAAAGCTGAGGCTGGCAGAAATCCCCATGGAATTCTGGAAAATGCAAGGAGCAGGGACAGTGCAGTTGGTGCTGTCCAGGTGGCAGCTGCAGCAGGAGCAGAGCAGGGAGGATCTCAGGAGCTGGAGACCCCAAAAAGGAAAATCAGCCTTTCCAGATCCCGAAATAAAGGTGTGTCATCCTTCCTGCTGGGCAACAGTGGCACCTGGTGACACTTGGTGTGGGAATTGTGGTGAGCAGCCCTCAAAACACCACAGGGCAGCCACAGCTTCCCTCTCCTCATGGAACAAAAGCTTCCCTCAGGCTCCATTTCTCATTATATTTTTGGGGTTTTCACTGGGAGAGTTTTGCAATGGGCAGTTTTCTAGAGATAAAATGAAGATTCTTCATCCTGACTTCATGGCTAAAAGACATAATGTCTGGAAATTCTGAATAGAAACCCAAGTAGGATCTGACTTGGAATTATTGGTTTGTCCATTACAAATTTAATTAACCCACCATTAAATACAGTCAAATAATGGTTTTTTTCCTCAGAAATCAAAACACCCATATAACCAAATTATGGTTTTCTGCATTTGTTAGATTGGGGGTTTTTTAGTAAAACATCTAGAGCAGTATCTTTGCAGATCAAGTCATAGATTGATTGAGCCTAAACACCAAACCAGGTGTATTCTTCAGTACTTTGACTCCTTCCAATTTCTTACATCAAAATGTCCAGCAGGAGCTGTGCACATTTTGATATTTGATGAAGATCAGAAGCTTCTTCAGAGAAAAAATTGAGGTTTCTTTAAATTTTCCTTTTGTGAGAGGATCTAATTTCTGTTGCTTGGATTCTGTGTTTCTTCATGTCAAAACCTGTTCTCATTTGTATGTCCTGCAAGCACTTTTTACATGTAACATATAGAATGTAAATTGTACACAAAGCTCTTTGAATCTTGCCCAGTCTATTTTTTTTAAGTATTTTAATGTTTCTTTCATTTACTGCAATGAAAATAGCCAGGATTTTTCTGTAATAAAACATACTGACTTTTCAAGAAAAGATTGTTCATTGCCATCCTATACTCATATGAAGATGCAGGATTTTTACAATCTAAAGATTGATTCATAGGTATTGATACTTTTGTGTTTGAGAGTAAAAATTAAATTATTAACTGGTCATTTTCCATAGAAATTCATCTAAATAACATTTTGAATTCATCTCTACAGAGCTGTGGACATGCTCATATCAGTAGGATTTCAGTTGTGTCCTTTCTTACACAGCAAAATCATCTTTATGAAATTGGACACTGGTTGCAAGAATGGGAAGAAGAATTTCTTTAACTGGCAGCACTTGGCATAAGGCATTTGGTTCAATTTTTGCAATACTGATGATCAAGTTTCCTTGGTTTAGGTTTTCTGAATTTCACTTTGGATTATCAACATTTAATTTAGTTGATATAGCAGTAATTCCAGTATTGAAAACCTCTGACACATCTAAAGAGAAATATTCTTAATTTCTGTTAAACAATGCTGAAGTTGCTGTTGAGAGCCTCTAGAGCTGTCCTGGCAGGTGCTTTGCAGCCACATCCCCAGAATCATTGATTTCATCCTCAGGAGTCTCAACCCTCAGTTTTCCTAAAGCAAATCCTCTGCACCAAACCACTCTGTGCATTTTGGTATCTAAACAGATAACAGAAATCACTTAAGCTTTGTGACTTGTCTGCTCATCCAGTGGCCCACAGCCTCTTATTTGTCTTTCAGGAGATTTGTCTGTCTTTAAATCCATAATATTAAAAAAAAAAGAGAGAAGAAAATCCATCTCCTTTTCCTTATCTGGAGCAGATTGTTCCTTTCTTGAGCTTGTGGTGCCCCTTCCTTTGATCAGAAATCCTTTAAGGCACAGCCTGCTCTGTGTCAAATCACACTTGTTTAAACTTTATATCAAATGAGCCATTATTTTTAAAATATCTGTTGAAACATCAGCACTTGTTACTGTGATTTCTTGAAAAAATTTCTGTCCTCTAAAAACTCAAATTAACAGGTGGATAAAACCCCTTTGTGCTCTGCTGGGTTTGGAAGGTAAGGGGTGGACTGTTTCTTTTGGTGTAAATTCATTCTTAATTTGTCTTTATATTTAATAACTGTGTAATTTGATATGTTAGAGGTAAGAATATTCTTTATAAGTAATATATTTTTGGTAGTTCTCAGAATTAAATGCTGCCCATTCGGCAGATGGAAGGGAAGTCAATAAACCGAATTTCTTAGAATTATTTATTTGGATTTATCACATCTGTCAAGGCTAAAACATTGAAAGTGCTTTTCCTACTTTGATATAACAGCTCAGTATATTCTCTGTTGCCTAAAATAATAACAACATCTTGAATTTATTAAAGGATTGAAAGTTCAGAGGAGATGCAGCAGAAGGAGAGCTGCCCATAGGCAAAGTGGCTCCTCCCGAAAGGTACCACATCCATGGATTAAATACCTGTTCTGAGTGTTAAGGTGCAAGGGAATTAAAAATCATTTATTCTATCATTTTTCAAGTGAAATACTACAATGAAATAGTTTCTACATAACATCCCAGGGTGCTTTGCAGAATTCCCAACGAATGGATAGCTTGCAGTGCTTTAGGCTATAAAATCCCTCATATTTTATATGACAGTGTTTCTATTTAAGTAAGGTTGAACATTTTTAGCATGGTGTATGTTGTATTAACTAATATAAATGATAAACATCGACTCAGACTCCTTTGAGTATTTCATATACTGTATTTCTCTGAAGCAGTTTTGATAGATTTAATTTTATTTATATTTAAATGCTTCAATCTGCATCATTACTATATACAAACCAATATTTACATGCATTTGTGCATTGCCTTGTTGCAAGGAAACACTCAACCAGCCTTGCAGGAAAGGACTTTATTGTATTGTCTGTGGAGCTGAAATCCTGCCCAAAGCACAGGGTAAGATCAGTTGTTTCATTGGGAAAGATGGGATTTCTGATCCACATTTGGGTGCTGAAGGGATATTTTAGAATAATTGGTTCATTTCTCCACTGGATTTGGTATCTGGATAAATGACTTATGAGTCCTGCAGAAAGCCTTTGAGGGCAGAGAAGGGAGTTGTGACAAGAAGAATGATTTAAAATAAGTTATTTTTTTCTTGCAGTTTTCTCGATTCAGTGGTCCTGCCACACTGACCTGTCTTGAGCTTAAATCTGATATTTGAGGCTCAACTGAAGGCAATTTCTGCCATTATGGGAGGCTGCAAGGAATTATTTGGAGCATAGTGGCCCATTCATTGGGGTTTGTTCCTTCCTAGGATTAGGTGTTAATTTGCTACCAGTTGCTGTGAGAAGTTTGGTAATACCTTGGCACAGTAACTCAATGAATCCTGTGCATGTTTGCATGGAACTATCAAAAGTCTGACTGAAAATCCAAATAATTCCACTGCTATTCTTCAATGTGTAACCTGCCTTGTATTAATTTGGTTTTAGTGTGTTGTGACACATTGTACCAAGTGGGGATGAGCTGCTTTTGGAAATTACTTGTGTTTTTGTGAGACACTTTAATTTGGGAATGTCTAAAAGCTGATAAGAGTAACAGCAACTCTATTTTTTAAAAGTAAGCTTCATCTTCAGGCCACTGGGCCATGTGTGATAATGACCTAATTACAAGATATTCTCATCAGTTACATGCAGAAACAATTAGAGATGCTTCATGCTTAAACAGTCTGAATCTGATAAAACCAAGAGAGGACAAAAATCTCTTCAGCAAACCAAACCTGTGCCTCAGGGAGAATGGGAAATATTCCATATTCTGAACCTATTAAAACCAGACCAGTTAGAAAAGTCCACATTGGGCAGGCCCAGGTCATGGAGGCACTTCTCACCTCCCTGTTTTCCCAAAAGAACCTTAAAGATTTGGGTAATCTCATCAGGAACCTTCCATTCACTCCCTGAATTTATCAGTGTCATCATATCCCTGGTGCAGAACCTGTGACATGGAACCACAGTGCTCAGGAAAAGCTTTCTGAGGTCCAGGAGTGTCTGCACTTACCAGGGTGGCTGTTGTCAGCAAGAAGTTTTATGTTGTTTAAACTAAATCTCAGATGCCAGTTGATTGAGGAAAGTTAAAAAATCTGAAAATGAAAAATAAATGACTTTATTCAAAGTGGATTCAAGCTCACTGGTTGATTTGGGAGTAATAACAAGGGGAAAATTATCTGTTGAAAAGTAAATTTTGGACACATTAAAAATTTTAAATAAGGCCTTCTTCCAAGGGCCATTTACAGCAATAGAAGTCTTTTCAGTGCCTGCAGTGGGTATTGGATCAGGGCCTAAATTCCCATCTTGTAAATGTGGAAAGTTTGCAGCATGGTTGAACAG
Organism: Buphagus erythrorhynchus; assembly: GCA_013400855.1. Lineage (NCBI taxonomy): Eukaryota > Metazoa > Chordata > Aves > Passeriformes > Sturnidae > Buphagus > Buphagus erythrorhynchus. Next base: position 34,605 of record VZTT01007768.1, on the reverse strand, counting down.
TACTGTATTCAAAACCATGTGTGTATATAAGTCTTACACCCCACTTTTTAAATTATAGGAATTTTGAGAAAAGCTTGCTACAGTAATAGTGAGCTGCAAATAATCTGGAAACTCTTCAGAAATGCCAATATAAGAAGTAAAGAATCCATTAATAATTGTAAGTGTAAGCCAGAGGCCATTTCAGAAGATAATAATGTGATGATGGTCATCTCAGATGCTGCAAGTCTTGGTCACCTTAAAGAAACTTTGAAGATTTATCAGATGCCAGTGGAAGGTAAATTCTTGCTGATAAATACCAACTCATATTTGTCAAACCCTTTTGCTTTAAATTAATTTAAATACCACTTACAACATGGACACCCTTCCCCTGGACCTTTTGGGAAGCTCATGGTGAGATTTTCCTTCCTCAAATGTGGGCTCTGCATGTTTAACAAACACTGAAGATGAGCTCCAGTGTCCCCTGCACTCCCAGATTTGTTGGGTTCTTTCAGAATATCCTGATGAAGAATAAAAGAAAAGGATAATGAGAGCAGAATATTTTCCATTCCTTACAAGTTAAAATCTATGAACTTGCCACGTGTACTCTGTGGTTAAAGGAGGAATTCTGGGTGTGATAGGAAATCATTCCAGGTGTCAGCCCATGGAATGTGCAACCCTTTGGTTCCTCAGGTGACAGAGACCAAAAAGAAAGTATTTTATTTCATATGTGGGCAATTCTGTTGCCCATCCAGTGGTGTAAGGATGGCACAGTTAATGAGATGTGATTTTTGCCACAAGGACTCATTTTTAGGAGGGATTACTGAGCATTCTTTACCATCTTTCTGACATTTTGAAATGTGAAATACAACTGATAAAATGACTTTTATCTCTTCTAAAAATCTCTCTCGATTCCTATAGAAACCACTTTTTCTTTCTTTTTGAAAGACCTGAATGGCAGTTTATCTTTAAATGCAATTTGGAATGAGAAGGAATCTTCTCTGACAAGTTACTTGCAGTGCAGGAGCTGTGTCCTTCAGTCCATTTCTCCAAGTCCTTTGATAGGAGCTGAGGTTACTCATTTCAGTAATGAAGTGCAGTCATGGGTAAGTCAAATCAGTTTATTTTGTGTAATAAAATGATCATGTAGTGATTTGTACAGGAAATACTAAAATGCTATTTTTTAAAAGGTAGAATGAATATTTATCTAGATAATTTTATATGATTTATCTGATTTTTACCAGAGATTTGAAATGATAGTTAAGAACTGAGTTCAAGTCACTGCATATATTTGTCTATACTTAATTTGTTGCAATATCTCTAATATTACATCTGAAAAGGGATAGGAAAATAGCAACCATCCATGTCTTTCATGAAAGGAAAACCAGAACAAAACATATTTACACAAGTGCTGTAGACTTGAATTTTCAGACATGTAGTTTTATGTTAGTTTTGGCACTGAAAAAAAAGAAGTCAATCAGCCCCTGAAGGATGAACACGGACACGGCTTAATGGAGTCAACAGGAAGAAATTTATTTATAGGTATTGTATTTCAATGTGAGCAGATGGAATTCTCAATAGGACCCTTTGAAATTTAGATGAGAAAACTCTGTATTTTTCTCTTAAAAGTGGAGGGTGAGGCTCCATCCTGAGTGATGTGTGCAGGTAAGCCCAGGACACCTCTGCCTTCCCTGCATTTCCCTTCATTTATTCCTTGGATATAAAAACAGTTGAGTTTCATGAGAGATTTTTGAGACTGAATCTTTGCCAAAAGCTGAATATGATCCTCATGTTTTGGCCTGTGTGTGTCATTAGCAGCTGTCCAAGCTGTTTGAAATGCAGACTGTGACAGTGTGGTGATGGGACAAGGTTTGTCAAGCATTATTTGCCATGAATTTGGGGATTTCAAACACCACCACGAAGATTTCATGGCATTTCTAGCATTCATTTTATGTCAAACATAATGAAATGTTACACTGAGGGAATTTATCCTGGCAGAATACAAAATAAAGGGATCCTCAGAGGCAGAATGAGTTGATTTTTTGTTTTATCTTCTAAACTGTCTTTTTGTGGCTCTTCCATCCCACCAGGTGTAAATATGGGATCAGCTGGGTCTGGCTTAAAAATGTAAAACAAACCAGTGTTTTCTTCTCAGCCCACCTGTAGATTGAACTTCTGGGTTTTTTTAGCTAAAAATACTCAGCTAACTCCTGCAGATTTTCTGAATTGATATCTTCCTTTCCCATTCTTCCCTGTTACTCTTTCTGTACCCAACTAGAGAATTGTTCTGTGGAAACCAAATTCTCTTTACTGCACTGTTCATTGTTGGGCACATGGATATTGACTTGATAAATCTCTTGACAGACCAAAAATGAAAATAGGTGCAGAAATAAGTATTTACTTGCATTATTTGAAATGAAAGAACCCTCAGAACCCTGCAGGTCTGCAAGAGGCTGAACCCCCCCACCCTGGCTTTGGGGAGAGACACATCTAATCTCTTAATGCATGGCTTTGTTTCAGGAGAGGCTTGGGGGAAAAAAATATCCCATCATCTTCCAGAGGGCTGGGAAATCATTGTCCATCTCTGCTTTGGATCTAACCATGCCTTTGGGGTAGATTAATGTGCCAGGTGACTTGAGGGGGTGAGGAAGGAAATCACTAATTTTTTTTTGAGTTTTTTTTTTTATTTTGTGTGTGAAAATAATGATATTTATTTACAAAGGTAGGATGCACTGGGAATGAATGATGCTAGAGGTAAATACAGCTTTAATTTTATCATCTCCTTGCTTTAAATCCACTGGCTGTTGTTATCTTGTAATTGGGAATATATTCATGTAAATGAAGGCACCCAGAATGACTCCAAGGAGTTGAAAATGATGATTTATGATGTGCTATCATTTACCAGAGCAAACACAGATGCAATAAAGTGAAGAAGCTGTGATTCAGTCAGTCTTAGCTCCCAGTTCTGTACTCTTGAATCCAAGCTCCTGCTGTTGCTGAGCAATATATTTGTGGAGATAAAATCAACATTATAGTTCCTACTGCTGCCCACCCTGTGGTAAATCATGTTCATTGTCATGAGGTATCGTGTGTCATCTTAAATTGCTTCGTGTCATGTGCTGACTATAAATCAAGTACAGTTGGTTCTGGAAGGCAAGGAATTGTTCATTTAATAGAAATCACATTGCTCCAGCAAAGCAAGCTTAAAATAGGATCCCTGGATTTAAGAGCTGTTATTTACTCCTAGATTTGGTCACTCTTTAAAGAGGCAATGCTGTATTTTTATGACTTAAATTTAAGGTGGGATTAGCAAATTGCATCTCGTACATTTTTTTAATCTCCTTTTTTATCAGTTATTTCTATTGAAAATTAGATTTTTAAATTTACTGCTACATTTCTACAAATTCAGTTGCATCCTGTGTTCCCTGTTGACCTAGAAACCTCCATTAACATGAAATCAGTGGCATATAAATTATTATTTTTTGGTATTGCTTTAGACACCCTAAATAATTGTATATATATTCCTTTTTGGGAATTGAATTGTGTTTGTGAAATGGAATAGAAGGCAGTACTTTGGAATTAGAGACAATATTTTGCTAGCACAAATGCAGGGCTGCTTTAAGATGTAGCTTAGCTAATGTACTAAATCATCCCTCACATGTTAAAAGGCGAACGAAACCCACAATTAAAATTTTAAACTTATTAAGGAGTTGTTGCTATCACTGATTAGACAGTCAGCTGTTGAGACAGTAGCTTTTATATAACAGGATATTGTTTTGTTCATCACGTTACCACATTTGGCAAACTTTTATCTTAATGCGCCTATGGGGAATTGCAGTGTGACCTCAATCTCAGTAAAGCCTCGGAGGGGCCGGAGCGGAGCTGGCGGGAGGTGCCAGGGCCCTGCTCCCAGACTGTATATTTGTTATCACATGTTAATCAGATTCATCATTCTGTTTAATAAAGATTTCAGCTGCCACGCGAATGCATAATCGGCTATGTCTGAGTGCCCGTCTTTTGTCTCGAGCAGATTGCTCAAACTGTATTAAGCATCATTAGACAAAAATGACGACCTTATTAATTTGTCCTTTCTGTGTTTTCCAGCAGATTGGGCCTCATTATTATGCAAACACAGTACACAGAGCGGCACCAGAAGTAGCTCATTAATGTTTCTTTCCCCTTAGTACGTAACAGATTATTATTGTGAAGTGTGCATGAAATAATTGCTAATTATGTGCCTTAAATTGTACAGTGATTGTCTGTCTCGGGGTTTTCACCAGGTTTAAGGGCACTGTGGAAGGCCATCAGAAGCTACAGGTTAACAGTGCTGAAGCAAGTAAAGGGGAAGGGAATCACAAAACATGCATTTTATCACACATTTTCCTGCCTGGAAGGAGTAATTAGGACAGCTCTGGATTGCTTTGTAGTTACCTCTCACTCCGCTGCTTATTGTAAAAGCAATGACTCCCAGCTGGCAAATAATTTAATAGATCTGTCTGCCCATGAATAGATGCAGGGGAGTTTGAACTGTGGCCTTCTGGTAAAAATCCAGTAGATTCTGCAGTGGTAAAGCTTGAGTTAGTGTGGATCCCTCATTTCCACACCACTAAAAGCTGAATTTCCAAACGCTGCTCTTTCCACCACACATTTTCCCAAGCCCTCCATTTACTGTAATTCTCCTTAAAATTTGCAAGCATTACAGAAATGACATGTCAGGATTTGGCATGGGTCTGCAGTTTGACAACTTTGTGCTAAGGGTGTAATTGGTTTAAGCTGGGAGTGCCTCTCCTGATCCATGGCACAGCTCCTGTAATCTGGCTGCCACCGTAGCTGATAAGACTTGGCCACAACCGAAGTTTTTGCAGCGCTCAAAATGAAATCCTGATCCATTAAGGGTTTGCATGGATTTAGCTTTATAATCTGGTTTAGAAATTGTGAGTGGTCAGATCTTGGATCCAGGCTTTGTTGTGGAAAAGATGCCATGAAAACCGTGACATCAGCTTGGGTTTTCCTAATGTTGTTTTTGTTGACAATCTAAACTAAATGAAAGAGTGGCTATTTCTGAAGCCAAGTGTTTGTGACTGGCAATTATTTATTGTATATGAGCACTGAAACAGATATCTTGGGAGGTTAGGAGGAGAATAGCATTCATCTGACATTACTTACATTAAATAATTTTAGTGTCTGGCTGCATTTGGTTGATGTTACATAGTTGCTTATGTCAGCTGATAGCACCAGTTAAATGTGGTGGTGGCTTCGTAGAACTTAAGTTAAAATAAATGAAGTATGTGAGCTGTAAAATATTCTTTAAACATTTCACATAGATCATTACTGAGTATTTCTGAAGCACAGACCTATATTACACTTCCAAAAAATCAAAATGAAATTGTTCTGTGGAAACCAAATTCTCTTTACTGCACTGTTCATTGTTGGGCACATGGATATTGACTTGATAAATCTCTTGACAGACCAAAAATGAAAATAGGTGCAGAAATAAGTATTTACTTGCATTATTTGAAATTAATATATTGCTATGAACAGGCTCAGCTGTACTATTAATGTAGAGGTTCTGCAGCCATGATCATAATTTTCTTTCTGAATTTTCAGTGGTGGTATTGCACACTGGTGTTTGTCTGTAGTGTAACTCCAGTGCATAGAAACTCCTCTCTAAAGCAGCACTCACAAGCATTGCAGCCAATTGTCAAATCAGGCTGCAAAGGACTCATGTCCACAGTGGCTGGACACTGAAATTGTCACATTTCCTTTGGACAATTTTCCTTTTCCTTCACAATTTGTATTTTCCTGTTCTTTTTCTGCTCTGCATTTTGTCTTTCCCTGCTACTTTGAGTTTTAACTGATGTGTTTAGTTACCAATTTGAATTAATTAATTTAAACAGAACTATTTTTTTAGTGTGTGATTGTATTTCATATGAAAGGCTATGACCCATATATCAACTCTTGAGCCTGTTGAGAATTTCCAAGAAATAATGTTCTGATGGTCAGGGAATATTGGAACTGACCTGAGTTTGTGTCAATGGATTAAATATTTTCCATGAGTCTGGCTTTCCCCTTCTGGTGGTGTGCATCCAGAGATGACCTTGGAAAAGGTTTTTCATGTTGCTTCTTTCTGCTGGTGCCAGAATCATTTGTCTCCCAGGAATTATCTGTCTGAATTGCTTTCCTTGTGCTTGACACTGAATATGCTTCTTTTCACTCAGCCAAAATGTGTTTGTTCCTCCTGTCTCTGTCAGTAGATACTCGCTGGGGTCAGTGCTGTTTTCAACTCGCTGGGAATATTGTTTGCTGAAGCCTTATTAAAGAAGAAAAAAATATATTTATAACTCTGGGAAGAAGCTGAACAGTGTTTCAGTAGTTGTCTCTATGTGTGTTTGCAAAATCTGCTGTGTATTTATCATCCCATCCATGTTCTCTGGGAAGGCTGAGAGCTCTTAGGTGTCAGAGACTGAATATTTTATTCTTTAATTCCTTGAGGGCTATATTTAAGTGAAACTGAATCCTATTGAGTGAGAAATAAATGTCAATCTCTGAATCCTATCCTGCCAGTGCTCCTCTCTGTTCATGCCTGCCAGGAAAAGCCTGACACCTAACTTAGCAGAATTTTTTCAATTCCACTGTATTGAAATTTGCTTTAAAATATATAATAATTTTTTAAAATATTCTTTAAAAAGAGAGAGATTTAAAAATACTGACAAACCCGGTATTAGCTGGTCCAATGTATATTAAAGTGCTGAGACAGTCACAGCACTGTGATTTATTGTCTGCCTGGTGCTGGTAATCAAGTGATCTTTCATCAGGCAAGACCAGTGCTCACTGAAGCTGTGAGTGGCAAAATGCAATCATTTTACTTGCTTCCTGGTGCAAAAATAAAGTTTGGCTTAAATAAACTCAGGTATGAAACTGGCTTGGAAGGAAAGCCTGAGCTGGAAAGGTTCTGCCCTTTCCCCTCTCCCGTCTCACTCTGTGCTTCAGGCTGTGCCTCTGCAGCTCCTGGAGAAACTGCCTTGCAAAATGCATCTCTGGAATGGTTTGGATTAAGAATATTGCCATTTCTGTGGGATTATTTTTATACTGGCTTATATCAGGCATCTGACTCGTGGTACAATCCCACAAATGTTTTTTATCACTAAGATGAGATCTGGGATGCGAAGATGCAGAAAATGAACGCACTCATAGCTGATGCTTCAAAGCTATGGAAAGTGTCCAGTAGCAGCTGCTGAAATTCCAGATTCAACATTCCAATTGTTTTATATTCCAATGAGCAGCCATTGTTGCAGGCCAGTATTTTATAGTGATTATGGCAGGCCCAGGGTGCAGCTGCCACTGACCCCTCCAGCAGCCCTAACAAAACCCCTCTTTGTTATCACTCTGGGAAATGTCTTGGCCATTGTGGGGCTGAATTCAAACCAGCATTGCAGTCATGCACAGGGAAATTAAAAGCTCCACAATTCACTGACAGGAGTCTAAATGTCTATATTAATGATCGTGTTCAGGTCTTTTTTAAAATTGTACTTTGGTATCTTGTTACATAATTAAAATCGAGGTGAAGTTAAAGTATCTGAACTCATCATAAATTTAATATACTGAACTCTCCCTTCCTATAAATTTCTATGCTATTATAAAATGTAAATCTCCAATCAAGGTAAGAGCATTTGTAATTTAACTTTTATTCTTAAAGTGAGTGTGCTTTCAAGTAGTTGGACACCAGCTTTACTAAGTGATAGCCATTTTTCACACTTTGGGAGCCAAGTGGCTGTAGCAGAATAAAAGAATTCGATTTGTTGCAGATGTTTTGTAACTCTGGTACCTCTGGGTTCTGTGAGCCTTTCCTCCTTGCTAAGAAATTAGAATAAAATTGATTTATATAATGTGAATATGGTATTCTAGATTTACATAATTAAACTCCACACAGCCTGTGGTTTGCAGGGATACTCCCTGTTCTGTCTGGCTTGCTCACTGTAGGAATTCTACTTTGGGAGCTTTTCTACTTCTTAAATTGCAACCATACAGCAATAATATAAGGTAGGGGGGTGAAAAGACAGACAATTACCACCATTCTTCCATATGTAATTTGTATATGGTATTGGTTATTTTTATTGTTGAAGTTCATAGTTTCTTCCTCTTGATGGAATACAAACATTTGGCCAAATTCTTTCCCAGAAGTAAGTGAAGCCAAACATAAATTTGGTTCTTTCTCCTCTCTGAATGGCTTGAAATAATAATAATAAAAAAGAATTGGCTAAGATTTGAAATTTTCCTGGTGTTTATAGAGAGATGTGTGGCTGTACAAAGATTTAGCCTTGTCTTTCTTCAGGAGAGGAACAAGGCTATCAGATAAAGCAATACCTCAGCACATTTGAATTCACATAAATCCTACGTGACTCCAAGCAGATTGGAGCTCTCTGCCCTACAGTTTCTCAGTTTGGAGGAGAAAAAAACTCTCTAAGTTTAGCCTGTGTTCATTAGGTGCTCTGAAGTGGTCAGGTTAAAGTTTAAATAGTCTGCATTATTACTGAGTAGGAGACTGTGTCCCTTCTGCCATATACATGCTTCTGTGGGTTATTTTTAAAGCATAATAATTTTAAAAAATGGATGTTTTCCTTCTAATTGATCTAGAATATTCCATGTATATGCAAGACCTCTCATTTTTTTCGTTAATACAGTGTAGAGAATTGTGGCTTTAGCTTAAGATAAAAGTAAAGAACTGTTCTTGGGCAGTTTTGACATCGAAGTTTTCTATTTTATAAACCTCAGCTGCAGTTTGCACTTGTGGAAACTCTAAGTGTCCCTCTTATTTTTAACAGCAGCCCAGGGTATGGTTGAAAGAGGCATATTTCCATTTTGGCTTTTGTTTGAGCAGCTTCCAAAACATCATTCTATTTTTTTTTTTTCTGGAAAATTTGCCAAGTCTAACTCAGATTAAGTTTCTCTGTTAGATTTGTTCTTTTAAGCATCTGGATCAGAAATTGTATCCCATACTCTGTAGTAATGAAACATTTGGAAATCATCTGAGAAATCACAGTGAGCCACGATAGTCCCGTGCATTCTTTCTGAAAGGGAGAAATATGTAGTTTGCAGAGTAGTTTGGGGTGGGGTTTTTTGGGTCAGTGTTATTTTGTTTGAACCACCCCACCAAGAGCTTACACCTCATTCCCCTGGGGCACAAGCAGGTGTTGTTATCTCTTAAATTATTGCCATCTCTTTTATCAGTGCACAATACTGAGATGCAGATAGATTCCATGCCAAATTTGAACATTCCCTGATATTTATGGGTGAGAAAATAAATAAATAAAGGTTGTTTTTTATTGTAACTCATAAAGCCACAAGCTAGGGAATGATTTGGTCTGGGTTTTTCTGATGCATCGTGCTATTTATGCTTTTTAAAAGATGAATCCACGGTGGATGTGTAAGTTCATCAAGGCAGCTAAACCCCCTGTTTTACTGGTTTCAAATGAATCATTAGAGTTTATAGTAATAGAGAAAATGGTTTTCTCATGTCATAAATGGGAGAGCCATTGTGTAAAGTTGGTCTGCTCATGCTATGCTTGGAGTAGAACTTTTATTGAGGAGCAGAGTTTGTTGAAGAGAAACAGATCTGGACTCCAGGGGTACAGAACTGGCACATCCTCTTCATTAGCTGGAAGGAGCAATGTTTGTCCATTGAATGGAGCCCCTCAGAAGGGATGGGGAATGGAAGATGAGGCACTTGGGGAATCTGGAAGGGAATATGTGTGTTTTGCATTACTTTTTAGGCAAATATATTTATTCACTGCAAAGAATTAGTGCTGTAGCCAAAACACTCCTTGCATTCCCCCACAGTCTGCTGTCCACATGATCCACTGGGATTAAGAACCAGGCTTTGTTTTGGGTGGTTTGGGAAGTGCAGATGTCTGACTGTTAATGAGTAGTTCTTGAACTTTTTAAAATTTATTTCCTAACTATTTTGTTGCTTTGAAAGTCATGCAAAGCAACGAGAGAGCTGCCATGAATAGAAGCAGAATGTTGCCTTTCTCACAGTCAGATTTCAACTATCAGCTGATAAAACAGACCCCAAATATAAACCACTTGTTGCTTTGGGTTTTGTTATGAGTGTCACCTTCAGGGAATGAGTCAGAGCCAATTTTCTCTTCAAGAGAGTGGAATTTTTACTCCTGTTGCCTTTTAAACTTTTGTTATCTACTGCACTTTGTTATGTGGTGTCTCTTGTAAAATTTCTTCCCTCACAGTTTGTATTGCAGCCATTATTTTAGAAATATTTAGCCTGGCTGGAAAGACACTGGAGGGTTATCAAAGGGGAGAAATCAGAGACACTTATCAATAATCCAAATTTGTCCTTCACCTCCAGGTTTATTCAGCTGCGTTCAGGGAAATCACACTTGTTTAACATTGGCTGCCATAAACCTTTAGCCCACTGCTGTGTGGGATAACCTTGCAGAAGAATTTATAGCAATATTTAATCTGTGTGTGTGTGTGAATAATCAGTTTTCTCTGTGGGATGTGACTCAGGCTCATGGATTCATCCCTTCCCCTGGCACTGGAGGTGTTTGGTGCACCAAGGAATTCTTTCCTTGCCTTCCAAATACCGGCCTGGCTTGGCTTGGGCTTGGTTTTAAGGGCTGATTTCTGGCACCTTTCTGTGTCACCCCAGATCATTTATTTTTCCTTTTTCCCTAAATTTTGGGCCTGTTTGCTCCACTGTGAATGTCCTTGTATTGATGAAGGAGAAAGTAGCCTGGGTGCTGCTACAGGAGCAGGAAAAGGCAGATGGCTGCTCTGCTAATGGGGCTTCTCCATTTGATCTCACAGGGAGAGATTCTTTTCATTGTCAGAATTTCTCAAAGCTCATTGATTTTTCATTCTAGCAGGATTTGTTTGCTTTTGAACCACTGCTGTGCTTTTATCATTAGATGCTGAACCTTTCACTGGGCTGCACATTTCACTAGTTTTTTGATACTTGCTCTTTTAGGATTCCAGCACAGAACTTCTTCCTTCCCCCTTTGCATTGAGAACACTCCTTAGATTCTAAATAAACCAGGCTCAGTCATTCTTTTTTATTGTTTAAAATAATCTAAGTGCAGTATGATCTATATTCCAGTTTTAGCTTAGCACTCCAAAATATTAAAATAAAATTTTACCAGAACACTTTTGCTTTCTAATTCTATGTTTTATTATGTACCAGGGTCTTTTCCTCAAAAAAATTCCTTTAAAAAAGCATTTTCCTAATTGAAACAAAACAAAACCCACAAAAGATACTCTGGATGAAAGGTCAGCTGTGTTCTACAGCATTATTCAAGGTCTTCATCCTCTTCTGAAGGAAACTGGGGTGAAATGCCTGGAGATCAAGGTTGCAAAACTGCACAAAGTTTTCTGAAGCTGTGCTTAAGCAGGAACAGCTGCACTCCTGCATTGCCTCTTTTTTAATTAGTTGAACCCACTTCCTCCACTCTTAACTTCCTTATGGGCTGGATCTGGAAAATATGAAGATAAGGATTTAATAGAGATCCATGTTTACTTCAGCATTTGAGTTTATAGCCCAAAATAATGTAACTAATTTTTCTCTTCTTGTCAATTTATCATCTTATTATTAATATTTTTAGAATAAGCTGGATCCTAATCCTTCAAAGCTTTGTTTTCTGCAGTTCCAGTTGTGCCAGCTGGCTCTGGGCACCAGCCAAGCTCTTCTTTAGAGCTCTTCCTCTACTTTATAGCTGATATTTCACTGTATTAACACAGCCCTGCTCCTCTCACGGGAGGCTTCTCAACCAGTCCTTTGGTTTGATTGCAGTTGATTGCTACTCATTAAAGATGCTCTTGCTTTTCTTTTTGGCAGAAGCTGGGAATGTCAGCCTTTAGAGCTCATTTGTCATCACTGAGCTGGAGGCTGACTCTCCCTTCATGACTCTGTGTTTAGTGACACGAATCTCAGCTAGGCTGGGTTTCAATTGTCTCAACTTAATCTGCAGCAGAGCCCTGTGAAGGTGCTTTGGAAAGGAGCTGGAGCAGGGATGTTCTGACTGCACAAGAACACAAATACCAGTTGTTTTGGTGCTTCATGGCAAGCTACAGAAAAAACTTGAAATGTAGCATTTAAAATACAGTTTCTTGCTCTGTGCACTCCATATTAAACCATAGGTACCATACTAGACCTAAAAATTCAAAGCATAACCCAATTCTACCCCTGTTCTATGGCTTTTGTATCTACTCATGATTTCTTTAAAATTTATTTAGTATTCTCTATGCCATACTTAGAGAATTCTAAAAGCTTGTGGTGGTTGAGGTTTTTAAGATTCCCTGAAATCAACTTTTGTCCCCTGGTGTAGATCAGTGTGTGACAAAAGGTCCTGATCACATCCCATGGCAGGGACAGTTATGGGAACCTCTGGACAAACTGAAATGCTCTTTAAGAGCTGCTTCTTTTGTGTAGGCATCAGGTAGAATCATGGTGAAAAGCCCATGGGGATGCCTGTGCAGGTTTTTGGGCTTTTAGGATAAAAATTTTCTAATTAGCAAAAGGTAACTGAGGTAGAAAAGGGTTTGAATGAATAACAGGTTTGCAAACAAATGGAGAAATTGCTGCTTATCTTGTCCCAAATTAGATTAAAAGGCCTCTTCTAGAACTGAGTGATAAGAATTTATGGGAATCTCTGGTTCCATACTAATATTTTTTAGGTATAAAAGAGGAAATATGCCTGATGATATTAATTTGCTGTTAACTAATATAGTACAACATCAGTAAGTGGCAGTTAATCTATCAAACTCATGCCATGACATCTTACTTGTTGTTTTAATATGTTATAAGCATGAAATGTGTTTTTCAGGTATGTTTTACATTTGCACCAGGTAATGGAAAGTACAATATATTACGTGCTTGTGCCCCAGAGGAAACTTTTAAACAAAAATAATTGAATGCAATAAATCAGGCCCTGCTCTGCCCTCTGCTTTGCATCTCTGAGGCCATTCTTCTAGGAAGCCTTGTTGGGAGTGACAGGATAACAGAGCCCACTGCCCTGGCCCACCAGATATTTGCTTTGTGTTGCAAGATTGAAGAATAAAAAGAGAGAGAAAATGAAACCATTTCTTCAATAAGCAACTTCTTTCTTTTGGAAGATTTAGGGTCTTATTACAGATTGCTGTTACCATTGGTAGTAAGCCTATAGTTTTTCAAGTAATTAGGAACATCCACAAGCTAATAAATCTGCCCTGAAATTTTCATTTGCTTGTGGACATTGTATGAGTTTGTGTTTAACTGTGTCTCTGCATGGATGATTTATCAGGTGTTTATTCTCCAAAGTTTTCCTCATAGGCACTGCTGAGATGATTTGATGCACAGTAGGTTTAATAACTGAAATGCTGAGATTATTATTGCTGTTTGGTGTAGGGTTTATTTAGTCCCTTATCAGACACTAATCTGAAAGATTTCCTTGTCTTGTGAATGTGCAACTTGGTTTAGTTGATGCTTAGCAAGTAGGAAAATCTCCTAAGTCACTGCTTATAGCATCTGGTGCAGCACCCTGTAGTGAATAAAACTAAAATACAGTAAATATTGGCCTCTTTTTTTGTAAATTCAGTATTCCATATGATCATTTCATGGCTGTTTGGGCTGGCTTTCTCAAAGGGAGTTTTGCTGCTTTAAAAGTGGTGATGTGAATGCTTCCAAGGATATCTCAGTGGCAGAGTTTTAGAAAGGAGGAATGGTATGGATTATAAATAATCCAGCAAAAATAAATGTAGCCCAGGCTTGCAGCCCTGGTTCATCAGCTCCTTTCCCCACCCAGGGGTTTGTTTAGCAGGAAGAGGTGATGAGAGAGGAACTTCACTCCAAGCTGGTTGGACAAGTCCAGTGTGGTTCCAATGCCAGCAGCAGCCAGGCTTTGTTATCAACTGGTGCTTTAAATCAGAACTGCACACCATTATTGATCTCAGCACAATGAATGCTCTACTGGGCTCTATATAAATATTAAAAACACTCTAAGTGGGGCTTTTATCTTTAGGAACTACAGCTCTAGAAATGCTTTTATTCTGAAAATAATAGAGAATGAAAAATCAAAATTATTTCTCAAAGCATTGCTGCTGATTTAAACCTGGTTTGGAATCTTCTCCTTTATAGAGATCTGTTAAAAAAAAAAAAAAAATCTCAGCTTAAGACCTACTTAGCTTAGAATTCAAAATATTACCAGCAGACTAAAGCATGGTAGCTGAAACCAATTGCAAACAGATGGGATTTTCTTATTCTGATTGGCCATATGTTGCCAGAGGAAAAAAATTGAAAAATCCAGACAAAACATAACTCATCTAAAGGAAATGACCTTGATAGTTCTTGACTACTATATGGATTTTTTTTAGAGCTAACACATAGAATAGTTCAAATATTCTGTAAGGATGGCAAAATATTGTAAAATAAGGGGTATGGTGGTTGTTGAGGTGGTTTGGAGGGAAAATATAGCTCTGAGGAAAAAAAAGCCACAAAAACCTGACCAAAACCTCTGCCATAGACACAGGTGTAAACAGAAAGTACAGAACTGCTGCAAGTCTAAGATGAATCATTCCAAGCCATTCTCCTGGGCATTCCTTCATGGAAATGAATAATAACTGGAAGTGTCTGAACAATGTAAATCACACTTGCACTTGGAAAAACCTCTTAAAATACAAATGTGCTCAATTTCTAATAGACTGGGAAGTTTATGGCTTTAAAATGTGCAGCTTTATGTGGCTAACTTCAAGAATAGTTCATATTCACTTACTTTTTGGACCTTAAATTCCCATATACACTGCAATTACCTGTAATTTTTAAAGAACTAAAAATTGCTGTTGCTATGTAGAAATATACATTAAACACTTGTAAAGGCACATGGACTTAAAGTGCTTGTATTGTCTTGGATCTTTTATCTATAGGGTGTCTAAACCCATTAGGACTTGTCTGATTTGTCTGTAGATAAGATTTATATATTTTTATGATGTATTTATAAATGTGTACAAATCATACAGGTGCACAGCATTCCCATATTTCATATTCTGCATTATTTATCATCTTTAGGGCTGGTCCTACAGACTGTTTTTAATTGCATTACACATTCGAAACTTGCCATAGGACAAACTCCATACCTTGGCAAATCCATTTAGCCTCAATTTTAAACACCCTTCCCAACATTTGAGAGCTGATTGCACCTCAGGGAGCACCTCAATGGGCTTTGGGGGGATTAATAACAGAACATGCAAAGTAAGTTGACAGTAAAACTTTCACTGGTGTTTGGCTGAGCTCATGTAAATATGACACTGATGAAGTGTGACCAAATCCCTGGTTAAAAACTTCAACTCCTTTCCTATAGAAGTTTAAGATTATTATGGAGGGGTATTATGCATGCAGAAAGTAATTGAGTATTTCTCCCAGTGGAGGCTTATATGTGGTATTCAGGGGGTTCTGCTTAGTTTAAATTCTATTAAAAATATGTTATAGTAACATTGAATGCATTGTTGAAAGTATCAATGAGCTTCATAGTTCAGTTCATCATTTTGTTCTTAACGTGCCCAATTTTGCCCCCTTGATATAACTGTTAGTTGTCCAAAAGTGCATCTAAAAGTGTTCATTATGATTAGGACAATTTCAGGAAGGTTTTTAAGCAGTTTAAAGCAATTTCTACAGATGTAATTGAAATAATCTTCCCATTTTCCAAATCCAACCCTTCTGTTTTGGGGCAAACTTTGTAAATGTTATATTTTCATCGCTCTCTTAAAAAAGATAAAGTGGGAGCAGTGACTCTCCCAAGTTTTCTCATTTGAAAATTCAGTGTATAGATATAAAAAATGTTTTAATATGTAAAAGTTATAATAATTTAAAATAAACTTCAGCAAGTAGAATAAGGGAGCCCAGGAAATGCTTTTTTTTGGAATTAGGTGTTAAAAACTTATGTCTTTCTAGTGTGTAGTGGTCTCTACCTGAATGGTAAATGTAGGGAGTGTATTTAGATACTTTAAAAAGGAGAATAAGACAAAAATCTGGTGTTACCTTTAAAAAGGAAAAACGCTGTGATCTATTGGAGTTGCATAAAACTTCAGACATGTTTAGAATTTACTGTACTTCTGGTGTGTACAGACTTTACAGTCTGCTGCATGAGCAGGAGAATGGAGTGGCATGGAAGCAAAGTTTTGTTTGCACAATGCACAGAAGCCCAAATTTGGACAAGAATCCATCAAGCACAGAAATCACTGAAGGATGAGACCAGAGAGATGTTCTGCTTTGGGATGAGCTCAAATACAACGAGCACATCTTTGTCAAATGTTTGTCCCCTTAAAAACCTTCACTGGGAGAGGTTGCAGAGGCTCCCTGGGCAGCCTGGGCTGGGCTGCTCTTGGAGCTGGGAGGGTTTTCCATGTGAGCAGAAGCCTGTGCAGGTTCAGCCCATCTCTCCTGGTGCACCCAGCAGCACAGGAGAGGAGCAGCTCTTCAGCCAGGGATCATCAACCTCGTGTTGAAAGGTTTGGGAGGAGACAGCTCTGGTAACAATGCAGAGTTAAATTTACTGCAAACCTTCAGCAGAGGAGAAGCAGCTGCTGAAAGACAAGGGAGGGCAGCTCTTTATTGTTCTTAACCTCTCTTCTCTGGAGCTGTCATAGTGAGAAATAATATATTCAAAATAAGAATTGCATAGATATCAAATCCTGAACAGTCATCAGCTTCTGTGTCCAGACCCACAGCAATACAATGTCTCATCTGGCTGGAGGTGCCTTCTGCTTACAGCCAGACCTGTGTGGAGGCCTGGGAGAGAAAAAACAAACCTGAAAAGGGCATTTTTATCAATGCTGCTTCACTTCCAAAAGAATCATTAGAAGCTTGATTACATTTGATTGCTTTGTTTGAAAATAATAACAAAAAAAAGAGTTTCTAATGAGAAAAAAAAAGAGCTCAGCAGTGAGTGAGAAGTGTTTGATGTACATGAAAGACTCTGGTGCTTCTCCTGCATTGTTGAATTGAATTGTGAGACTCCTTGGAGCAGGTTGTAACATGTGCCTTGTGCATAAATGGATTCCAAAAGCAATTAGAAGTACTCATGGAAGAAAGCTCTGCAACAAGAATTGATTTAATTATTCCAAGAATTGAAAAAAGGAAGTTAATAAAGAATAAACACCCTACCAGCTCTGGAAATCCATAAACTGGAATCTGGTCTATGACTCATTATAATTGTCCTGATTTTTTTCTCTTCCTAGTCACTCTCAGAAGAATGGAATGGTCTTGTGCATTCAGGTGGATGTTAAGTCTGGCCTAAAACAGCTTTATTCAACCTGGTAGAGACCTTGGGAGATCCCTAGTCCAGCCTTCTGCTCAAAGCAGGATTCAATTCTGACCAGCTTCTTTGAGAATTTGTGCAGTCTCCAAATCTTTGGAGGAAGGGTGGAGATTTCCCTGCCTCTCTTGGCACTGCTCAGTTATTCCCTCAGAGAGGACTTTTTGGTTGCTTGGTTTCCTTCAGTGCAGTGAGAATTCCTCCTGTAGAATTCCTGAGCTCAGCCTTTGTCCCACCCAGCCCATCCATGGGGAGCTGCTTCCATCCCCTGGGGAGCCCTGGGGGTACCAGGGATCTGCTGCTGTGCCCCCTTTGAACTGGTGGAATTTTGAACATTGAACTTCCCTTTTCCAGCCTCAACATCCCCAGCTCCTCCTCCTGGACTCCCCCCTGGTGCCCCTCTGCTGAACTGGCCCCAGTTTACCCAGTTTGTTACTGGGCACCTCCATTCTGTCACTCCCTGTCACCTCAGATGGGACTTTGAATCAAATAATGCTGGACCTTGTTCGAACCAGGGCATGGGATTAAACTGCTGATTTTAGCTGATTAACCTGATTTTCTGGGTACCTGAATCTTTAAATTCTTATCACCTTAAAGCACTGTACAGAGGCCTTCCAATACTCATGCAGGTCTGCCCATGTTTTTAAATTATTATTATTAATATTCAGTGAAAAGGTCTTTCAGAATTTGGCCTCTTTCAATGAAAAATTTCCATCCTCTTTTTAATCTCTCAAATCCAACTTGGAGGTAAAGGTTCTACATAGAGAAATGAAAATAAACCCATCAGAGTTAGGCAGTAAAGAAATAAATATACTATGGGCTGTAAAAGGGTGTTAGTATTCCAGTGCAGTCTTAAATATTTCTTTCCTTTTACTCTACCAGCTATTCCAATTAAATTAAATACCTTTTATGTGTGGTATCACCATAGAGTGAATATTAATTTGTCTCTTGAGTTTGAGTAAAGAACATAGTTAATATACTAACTTTATAGTAAGGTCTTGCTATAAAATATTTATCTCTGGAATGAATATGATTATTGTAGGGACACAGTGCTTAGATGTTCATTGAAATGGAACAGATATATATTTCAGTAATCCTGCAGTGGTTTGTTTAAATAAATTAAATCAATAGAGGTGTAGGTGGTAGCTTTAGTAAGGTATGAGACTTTCTAGGCATCAAATAAGTGACACAAAAGACTCTCTTTATAATGGAAGGGAATTTTTTATACTTTGTGGAGCGTCCCAAATTCAATGTAATTTTTATTATTCTGATCTTTTTCAAATTTCCATCAACCTTTGAAAACATTTGACCTTTGAAGAGAGGTTTTTTTTCCCCAACTTTGATTTTGTTCACCTTGTGCATTATAAAACACTCCTGTTATTTGACCTGTGTTTTGCTACAGAATTACCAAAAGAAAACTAACTGGGTTATCAAAATTATGAAAGTGCCACACTTTAGTTTTAATAAAATTCCTTTCCTCCTTCTCCCTGCAGGTTTAACCATGATGGGGAGGGGGCTTTGCTTTTTCTTTCCAGGTATTTGTCTAATCAATAGTGGAGTTCTCTGATGATTCAAAACTCATAAATAACACCAATGGAGCTGGTGTGGACTGGTAGTAAGGAAATATTCTTTTTTAAGTGGCCTTTGCAGAGCTGCAGGTCCCTCAAATTTCTTGAGTCATTCTGTTGCAAGAAATGGGCTTTTTGCTTTCTTTTGTTCTGTGGAATGGGAGCATTCATGATGTACCAGCACAATGAAAATAATGGTGTGGGACACAGTTAAGAGGGTGGGGGCCAACCTCCAGTGCCTTTGCAGCCCCCTGTGTGTGTGCATTTCAAATACAATCATTAGCCATGTTTCATCAGCTCTGTTCCTTATTGTACTTAACCTGGGGTCACTGTAATATTTTAGTTTTAATGCTTCCAGATTTATGAAAGGGTTGCTGATAAATTCTTTTAATCCAATATGGCTTATTGATTCATGTATTTGAAAGATCTTTAATATCCTCTTTGTACCTTTGATTCCTTAAGTGTTGCAAAAAGGCAGAAATTGGTAATTGTTGATAACAAGATCTCTGGGCCTCAGAACTGTGTCTCATTCATTTAAAGAGGATTAGGGGAGGCAGGAGCTCACAGAGCAGGAGCCAGGACAGAACAAAACCACAAATAGAATTATGGAGGGAACACACAATAGGTGGTTTAAGCATGTCTGTTGTAACAACAGGACTTGGGTAATCACGTGTCCCACCCTGGGAGAGGGCAGCTCTCTTGTAAAAGAACCCCTGGCTTCAAATGCAGTGATCAAACGCCTCCTGAATTACAGATGTTTACTTTCATCAGTTTATTTGATTAGGGGCACAATGGAAGGATGGCGTGCTAAAGGGAAAAAGCATTTTGTGCAGGAAGGAAAAACTTGCTGCTACTGGAGAGCCTCTTAATTCCTATCCAAACTAAAACTGTGCATCTCTCCTGCATGAACTGAGTCAGCACTGAATTGCATTAAAGCCACTAAAAGGATGAAGGAATTAGAAAAGTACAAAAGCAAAACTTGTCCAGGCACAGAGCATTTCAACTTAAAAATGATGAACCAATTAGTTCATGAAGTGACCATCCAGGAAGTGCCAGTAGCTGCTCCAAGCACGACAGAGCAGAGAGAGCTCAGGCTCTTTTTTCCTTGCTTTTTTTCTTATTTCTTTTTGATGTTTCCTAGAGTTCCAACATTTTTTCCTGTTTTTCCATCAAAAAACCATTCAGCTTGGCAATGTTCTGCTGAATAATTCATTTGGATCCATCCCCAGAGAGGCCTGGGCAATCTGACAGCTCTGCAGCTCCTTCTGAAGGGCCCAGGTAGTGCTGCCTGTGATGTGAATGTGCTTTGCACTTCTCAGCTGGGGTTGAGAGTCACATCAAACTCTGCAGGTACTCACCTGATCTGGAAAAACTGGCACTGGCAGCTCCTTTGTGACCTGTTCACCAGATCACTCATTAGAGAGGTTCCATGTGAGGAAATAGAAAGAAATGACCAAGAGAAAGGAGGAGTTGCACAATCACTGTGCATCCCTGGGGTATTTTTTGTGTGTATCAGGATGAGAACACTCAGATCCACTCTGCCAGCGTGTGGACATGACTCAGAACATGAACCTCACCTATGGAGGGTAAAGCTTTATTGTTCTTGCAGGGTACCTGGGTAAATTCCTCCTCAGCCATGGCTAAGAAGGGTCAGGATGGTTTTATCCTCTTTGGGTGCTCAGAATTGCATTACAGGATGGTAGAATGCCCAGCTATGATTGTTACCAGACGTGTGCATTTTTTTGCTATCAAGAATTTGCAGTAAACCCAGCATGAGTTCATGTGAGTGCTGTGGCGTTCAGCCAGAGTGGTTTCCCAGGGAACACTGTGCCAGATATTTCAAGCAATAAGGATATCTGCCTGATAAGTTATTTTTCTCTCTGGAATCTAAGGTTCAGATCCTTCTGTCAGCCTGCATGTTCTCCAATTGCATTCCAGATTTAGCTAATGATCTTGCAATGCTTCAGACAGAAAGTGGAAGTGAGCACATGAAGTGCCAAAAGAAACTCTGAAAGAAGTCTCGATGTAGCACAGCAATAATTCATGGCTGATGACATTACCAGAAGTGATGAGTTTCACACATTGAGAGGAGATGTATTATTTCATAACATGAAAAGCTGCAAAATCAATAGGAATAGCTTTGGGAGAGAGTGCCAGGACCAGCCATGGCATCCTGCTGGAATTTAATAAGCAAATGTTGCCTGAAGGTTTTGTTGTTAGAGCATTGTGTTGTCAAACCTATCACAGCTCCCCATGATCCACTGGAATTCCTACATTTGGGAATATAGAACATGGATCTGGTTTCACTGGTGCCAGAGCTGTGCTGAGATACTGATAGCAGCTGTTTGATCACTGTGAACATGGGCCAGGGGCTTCCCATGGCTGACATGGGGATGAGAGCAGAGATCCAGGGGGGAATGACAGCAGAGATCCGGGAGGGAATGACAGCAGAGATCCAGGGGGGAATGACAGCAGAGATCTGGGAGGGAATGACAGCAGAGATCCAGGGGGGAATGACAGCAGAGATCTGGGATGGAATGACAGCAGAGATCCAGAATAGAATGACCTGTTTCATTTTTTTGGCTGTTCATACCTTGGATCTGCATTGCTTTAGGCAAAAACCCTTATACCTTTTATTTTAAAAACAGATTAATATGGGTTCACACACACACACACACAGATATACACACAGATTGCTTTAGGGAATGTCTTTGTATCTTTTATTTTAAAATAGATGAATATGGGTGCACACAAACACCTGTAGATACACACACATGCATTAAGACTTGGATATGTGCATATAAGTGACTTCCATTCTATATAAATTCTGTAAGAATTTAAGCCATTCAGAACTGACCATTCAAAGCTGGAGATTTGTTACAGAAAGTTTCTGGTTTAATCTCCAGCTTTAAGAGTCTTTCTTGGCAATGGCTTTGTTTATTTTAAAAATCACTGAGAAATTAGGAGCATTTTACACAATGCTGAAAGATGGGTGGGAGGTTGTTCATTTAATTTCTGTGGCTGTGTAAAGTCTTACTTGTCACTTCAGATCCAGGGCTGGGTGACTTCTGGATGTTAATAAATATTTAGAAATAACACACCCAGAGAAAGGGATCAGGATGTGGTTGGAGGCTGTAATAGATCTTTGCTGCTGCCTCATTGCTGGAGGAATGACTTGTAATCTCAGGAAACTATTTATATAGTTTGTGGTGACAAGGAAAGCACAAGGAGTTGTGACAAGTATGTTTGTGATGGCTCCAGAAGTATTTGGAGTGTTTTATTAATGAAAGGTTAAACAGATCCAAAGCTTGTAGAAATGATAAGAATAACAAGTAGTGAATACATTGATTTTTGAACATTTACAGCTTTAAAACACAGCATGTTTGCTTGGGATTTACTTCTTTACCCTTTCTTTGTTAATAGCTTGCTCTGAAGAAACAGAATTTGATTTTTGTGTTACCTTTTTTGTCAGACCCATATAGAAGAGCAATACATTCTTATATTTTCTTTTATTTGGTCCTGGTTTCCATATGGAAAGACCAAAAGGAGGCAATACAGCATGTGAAAATATTTTAAATATTAAATAAAGACCAGTTTGAAATTCTTTCTGCAAGCATTTAATATTCCATGTTTAATTGATATATATTCATATTTTTCAATGCTTTAATACATTTATTCTCCTGAATAACTCAAGTGGGTGAATCAGCCTTTTGAATTCCTCACCAGTCATGCAAGACAATAAAATTTGCCAGATTTGGGGATAATAACCCTGGATATATAATATTAATTGTTGAAAAGAATATATAACTTCAGCCCCACTTGGGTTGCTGCTGAAGAAAGGAGGCCTCTTGGTTCAGCTGCAGGTGGCAGCAGAACACTGGTGTTATTTCCACCCAGCCCCAGNTGCAGAAATACAATTATTTACTTAACTCTAAATCACTGATATTCTGTGTATAAAGCCAGAACAGGGAATATTAAGCATTAATAAGATTAACACTGTAGCTTTAAATATAAGCAAGTGATCTCCAAGATATGTTTGGACAGAATCCTGTAAAATTTTGTACAATAGTAAAATATTTGTAAGTGGTACCAAAATACATAATATAAGCTGCTTGTAAGTGAATATTTTATATTGTTTGCCTTCCTCTCTCTGAACATTATGGGAATAATTTGTATTATCAGAGATAGGAGATGAAAAAATGAGTCTGTGACAAACATAGACAGCTTCTGCATTTATTATTTGACAGTAGTTTTACCTTGGTTTTCATTGGAGTTGTTCCTGAGAACAATAATACCATGTCTACCTTTTATTGGAATTCCTTTTTTCCTTAAAAATCTGAAATATTACAGAAATAGTTATTAAAAAAAATGCACATTACTTACTGATGTGTGCTGTGGGTAGACTGACAATGATGAGATCAAACCTTTTCATGGCATAAAAGAACTTCTTAAATCTGGAGTTATTGCCAGTGCAAAGGTGGGGAAAGCACCACTGAGGACAATGGAGCTGTAAAATCCCAGAAAATGGGATTTGTTTGTTCTCTCTCCCCTTTCTCCTGTTCTTCCTGGTCACCATTCAAGCACAGGGAAGTTCAAAGCACACTTTGAATTTATTCTTCAGAACAAATAAGCAATTCACAGCTTCCCTGGGCTGTTTGAGGTGTTCATTTTGCCCTGCCTGAGTCACACATCAGCCTGAGCTGGGACTGTCAGAGCTGCATTCAGAGAAATAAAACCAGGATTTTAGAACACCCTGAGCACTGCAGGGGCTTTTCTGTGCCTGGTTTCCTCCAGAATTGATTCCATCAATGTGCTAAAGCAATGATACAGAATTATAGTGAAGGGCTGCCAGTTCTGGGGCACACCCAGTGCCACAGGAGATGCTTTCATTTGATCTTTACTTAAATTAATCTTCTCACAGCTTCTCTGAATAGCAAATTGCAAAGAACTCCTTTGGATCAGCACAGCAGAACAGACAAAAACCCAGAGCAGCTCCACAGTCAAATGCTGAAATAACCTTTTCAAATCCCCTCTACAGGGTTGTCATAGCAAGAAACTGCAACCCCAAACTCTTATTCCCCAAGTAAACATGAAGTGAGGAATGTTCCAGCAGGTGTGCTTGTCCTGCTGCTCAAACTGAAACCACTCAGCACTGCACAGTGCTTGGCCCTTTGAGCAGCCATGAAACAGTTCCCTTCCCAGATTTCTGCTGGAATTTGTTCTTAGGAGAAAGGCAAAATGGGCACTAAACTTGTACTCTTTCATCTTTGCTTTAATTTTCATTTCCATGTGAGGAACTTGTAGCTATTCCAAAGAGTTTTACAAATAAATACTTTGGATGTGCATTCACCTCTATTCTAAACCATTTTTAAATTTCATTTCTGAGACTGCTTTTCTTTCCAGCCATTTCATTATTCTGGAGCAGGGGAGCAGAGGTTTCAGTTCTGCACAGTGGTGTCAGCCTGAGCAGAGTTGCTGTACACCGAGGTGATTATTGTTGGGCCATCAAACTGGTAATAAAATGCCTGCTCAGTGTACAGAACTTTAAGACAGAAGAATATTTTTGAAAGGAAATAGTCCTTTTGACTCTAATTGGGAGTGGTTTTTAGGATCAAGCCCAAATTTGCTTTCAGAGATCTCATTTGCATATTCCCTAGGCTGTTTTACTTCAAGGCTTTTATATATTTTTCAGATTTTTGAAATCCATTTCTTTAAATACATATTTTGCTCAATATTGGCCTTGATCTGTTAAATTCAGCTCTTCAGTTCTGGTCTTTTGAGTTGGCTGCATGTTCAGTTTTGTCTTTTTTTGCCCTGCACAGGGGTTAATTATGAAATGAAAACTTCACTTTAACAAAACAGCTTCTACTGGTTTATTGGAGACTAGAGTTTTATTAATTTGGATCAGCTGGTGCTGTTTGAACTGGGCAGAGCTGTATTGTAAATTCCAGCCTGTTTGGGAATGCTGAGTAGAGCCTGAGTTAGGAGGAGATGGAGCTTGGGGTGGCTGTGGTGGAAGGTCTCTGACAAGGCAAAAAGCAAACATCAATCTGCAAAAGCTTGCTACAAATAAATTTATATTTTAATTGAATTGCATAGGTCCCATTCCCCTTCTCACCTCCTGGTTTGCTCACTGTGAAATTAGTTATTAAATCTTTGCTTTAAATCCTAAGCAAAATGTAGTCTTGTCTTCATAAATGTTTTATGGCTTCTCTAAGGTCGCTCCTATCCTTTTGTTCTCCAGCCCCTTTGGATTCAGTTCCCAAAGGATGGAGATTTGGCTTCACCATAACAAGAACCACCCCACTTTCTCTTTGAATTTCTCTAAATGTTTCTCCTAATGCATTGAGATGACTCTGTTTTTCCTCACAATAACGATTTCTGTTTTATTTGATTTTATAACATTTTTGAGAGTGGGACAGAGAAACATTTCATTTAGATCTCCACCACAGAAGCTCCAAACTTCACCTTTCAGATCAGTGCTTTCAGTGCAAAACCTGACTATTTTTTCCCTAATAGAAGCTCAGACAAGTCTATAAAGCTTTTATAAGTTAATGAATGTTTCACACCAGCTGCTGATTGCCTAAGTCAGGCAGTCTCCAGTGAGGGAGGCTCAGCCTCTCCTCGGGATTGAAGTTCCCTGCAATCAGATTGAGACTTTCCAGACTTGAGAGTGGTCACATTTTTCATAGCTTAACTGTAAATCATCTTTCACTTAGAAGATTTAGAGACAGACTGAGGAGCTAAATCTTGGAGTTTGCCTTCCTAACTAGTGGAAGGCATTAGATGAGCCTCATTATAGTGTTTCCTAAAGGATTAGAGAAAACAGTTTGGTAACGTTCAAAGTAGGACAAATACCATTACAAGTGTAACAACTTCATCCTTCTAATGATTTACATGGAGAATTAGGTGTGATCACAGCACACTTGGAAATTGTTTGGAGTGACAGAGTGGAGAATCAAAACCTTTCAGCTATGAGACTATTAGGAAAAACTGATACTGGAAATAATTAGTTGGAAAATTGTGATTGGGAACTGAAATATGTTTATTGTGATATCAGTTAATGACCAAAAAGTTAAATTCTCGGTGTAAACACTGGCCCTGGCACTGTGTGAGTGCTCCTGTCACTGAGCCTGCTCAGAAAACACCCTGCACTTCAGAATTTAGGCTGCTTAAATATTTGCTGTATGAAGTATATTTATAATTATAGACATTCGCTGTATACAAGTGCAGACTTTGTACTTCAATATGAAATAGGAATTAAAGTGCTGTTACATTGTGATAAAATTCAGAATAACATTAGTTTCCATCAGCTGCCAGAAACAAGTTACTGGCAATGCTAAATGTATAATTTTTTCTGGGTTGAATGCAGTTCAATTGAGATTTTGATTCCTGTAATTTTTTCAAACAGTAGTGTTAAAGTTGTGTTCCTTGGGTACCATTATTGCTTCTTCAGTTTGGAGATTTTGTTTTATCATTTAAATGGTGGAGTACTCCCCACTGAAAATGCTGTTTATTTGTATGTAGTTTGAATAAGTCTGCTTTTAATACCACATTTGGATTTATAGTAGTATTTAACTAAATTATTTCTTTGCTAAAGAAATGTGAAGTAAATATCACAGATATTTTACCACATAGAAATTGTTGGCAGAGCTGTGGATTTTGTATTAATCTTAAAGCACAACCAGGAGTAAATTTTCTTTTTTTCTCTTCTCAGATTTTCACTTTTGAAAGTCAAGAGAGCTTCATGAAAATGAATTGTTCTTTTCTTTGTCATATAAAACAAACTGAAAGGAAGGGGTAACAGGACACTGCTCACTGACCTCCTTTAAACACAATGCTGTGTAAATTAAATCCATAAGTGAGAAATACCCCACTCTGCCAGATTACACTAGAATTGCTTTATTCCAGCACTTATTATTATTATTATTAGTTTTTGTGCAGACTCAAAGCCAAAGCAATGCCCACAAACCCCTGGTGTTATCTCAATACAGAAAAGAGGTATTAGTGGGTGAATATTTTCCTGGAAAGAACATTATATTTCTATTTCTTTTAGACAGCAATTTAACCTAAAGGACAGATCTTGCTATCTAACTAGTGACTCTAGCTGGATATCTTGTTTAAAACAAAAAATCTGCTTTTTGTGTCCTGTGTCATGAGGTTTGGCTGCAACCCACTGCAACCTCAGCAGTGTAAGGAAAAGTCTCTGGGAATATGATTTAATGTTCCAATTCCAAGTTCTTGTGCTGGAAAACAGCAACTAAAAGATAATTCTGCAATGCATGCTTGTGGATTTCCCCCTCTGTAAAATGGTGGTGTAATTTATTTGAAAGCTGCTTGTGTTTTATTTTTGATAGTATAGAGAAGCTCTTAGCATTATGAGCTTTGTCTGATTAAGTGCACAAAATGACAAACAAGGTTGTCCTGTGCTCATCTTCTTCCTTCTTTAGGCAGATAATCACCTTTAGAAGGCTGGATCCTATTCAGCTACTCTGTCAGTCAGCAATACCAAGAGCCCCGTAAGCCGCATTTATCAAACTAAACACTTGATCTGTATCGGCACATCAGCTGCTGCCAGGGCCTAAGACACAAGATGAAAGTTGCAATTAGGATTTAGGAGGACATTTTATTATCTGAGATTTGAAATAGGTTTTGTTAGTTAATCCAAACATCTTTCCAGATATGTTGACAGAGCCCTTCTGTACATGTACTTACTTCAGCTTAAGTGGGAACTGCAGTGGATGTTGCCAAGATTTAATACCTCTAAAAGGAGAATACTTGTCAAGGGCAGGACACTGAGGGAGGGGACAGAGCAGTGCCTTGGGCAGCCTCCCTTCATGTGGTATTCAGTAGTGCTGGGGCAGCATTCTGCTGGCCAGCTTTTCCTGAAAAATAAAATCTATTCCTTAATAAAGGAAAATTAGTAGCTTAACCAAGATTAGACTATACCCCAGCTGCTTTTATAAGTCTGTCAATTGTGTATGAACTTTATATGGCCAGGGTTCAACGTGTTACAGACAGGGGAATCTCTGCAAAGCTTAAAGAGCAGAATAAAATCCTTACCTTTCTCACACTCCCTAAAATGCCTCCTTGCTTTAATAGCAAGGCATTCTTTTTCTTATTGACATTTGTAGCCATAACTTTTGTATTTCTCTTGTACATAAGAGGAACTTGTGTCTTTGACATCCAATCAGTGGGGGATGGATCCCAATGGTTTTGTGCCATTTGAGTTGCTCTGGGGCTCATCCCATTGTCTCCAGCTCCTGTGTATTTGGATTTCTCCCAGAGGATGGAGATTGTTCCTGTGCAGAAGGAACCCTGGGAAGGTTTTTTGTCCAGGCTGGAGCTGCTGTGTCTGATGTGACCACACTGGATCTGCTGGATCTTCTGTGCTTTGGTGTCCCAAATGTCACCTGTAAATTTCTTTTCACTCGACTCTATTTGAAACTGGGTAAGGAAAATATCCACAAATCCCCAAATTTCATAACCACTGTACAAATTTAAGCAGGTGAATCAAAATATTCCTATGGAAATTCTCACAGAGTCTCTAACTTTATAAATCATAGATGGCTGAGCCACTCTTTTACAGAAATACTGAGTTTATTAAGCTAAATGATTTAATTTTGAGACTTTCACAGGGATTGTACAGCCAGAGGAATTGCTGAATTCCTCAGGCAAGGCTGTTCCCCATGGCTGCTGGTGTTGGGAGTGTGGCTGTACAGTCCCTGGACAGCAGAGGTCCTCCAGACCCAGCTGTTCGTCCCCAAGTGGGAATTTTGCAGCAATTACCTTCGATTAGTCACTCCAGAAAATAATTTTGCTCAATGATTTTGTCATGGAGATAAACAAAACAGACATCTTGTTTGCCTTGATTTTTAAAATTATTGTTATTGTGGAATATTTTCTGTTGTTATTTCCTCTGAAGTGTTGCAGTAATATTTTAGAAAGACACTTGGAGAGTTTAAATCCTCTGTGGAGTCTTTTGAAGACACATCCAGCAGTATTTTAGCCAAGTATTTCTTGTGCCTCATCTGTCATTTAGCAGCACTGTTGCTGTCCAGAATTAATTATTATCAGAAAACATAGAAACATCTGAAATGTTATGGTTAGAATGTAACTGATGTCCAGAAATTATGAGGTCACTTGCTAGTACAATTGTAATGAATTTTTACCTCAGCTTTGAGATACTAATTTTGATTATTTGAATGTGTACAGCACGTAAAGAGTTCACAAGGCCTCTTGAATTTATGGGTTTGGGCAAAACTTAAATATTTGTGCACTTATAGAGTTAACTGTATTATCAGCCTCTCATTCATAGATTTATAGAAATCTTACCAAAATATGGAAATTATAAATATTGAAAGTGTTTTTTCTCCTACATACTCTATTGGCTGAGCACCTTAACAAGCTCTGTCTGAAAACCATTCCAACTTTGTTGCTGGTAACTTCCCTGTAACCTGGGCAACTAAGCTTTGAGGAGAAAACAAGAATATAAGTAAAAGTAACTGCAGTTTATTTTAAAATATTTTCCATTATTAACACATTTTTAATAGCAGGAGACGCCCAGATTTTGGCTTCATTATTAAACATGCTGGAGAATGGGGTTTGTGCTAGAGCAGCTGCCAGCTTTGTGTCTCCACTCACAATTATTTCCAAACTCTTACCCTGCTACTGCTATTAACTGGGTTGGTCATTCACAGGTTTTTACAAAGCCAAAAAAAAAAAGAAGGAAAAAGGGCATTTTACCATTTTACTTCAATTTGGTTCACTACTGTCTTTAACCTGTCGTGTTTTCTGGACAATCTCATGACGGTGCCTTTTGGTAAAAGCCCTCTGAATGATGGATTAAGATCTGTCTTGGATTTTACATGGATTAAGCTTTAAATTAACATAAAAGAATAACAATGTGAATCAATTTGATCAAAGAAAAAGTGTCACTAATTATTTAAACAGGACACTTAGTCCCGAGGTTTAAAGGCAAAGGAGCGGATTTCCCTTGCATGTGGATCGAATCAGAAGTATCCCATAATTGCCTCTTTACAAGACCTTTCTGCAGAGTAATGGACTAGATATTAAAGCCTTAAGTATTTAAAGTGAGTTTCCGTCCTTCTCTAAATGGAGCTGCAGCACTAAGAGCTATTTTACAAGTCTGACACATTAGTGCATCCCTGGGAAATCCACCCGGCTCCGGCCCCGCTTCCCAGAGCCCCTCCATGGTGTGAAATGGGGAGTGCTGAACCTGTGAGCAGCACTCAGCATCCTCACAACAAATTCCAGATGGGAAGGAGCAGAGATAGTGCATGGGGCTATTTTTTATAAGCATTTAATTGGCTTTATCTTTGCCACCTATTTCTAATTTTGTTGGTGCCTCTTGGGAAAATTCATTCTTATGTGGCCTCGGAGCTCTTCTCCTTCCTGGGCTCTGGAGAGTCCTTCTGCATTTCTGGCTGTTCAAAAGGGATGAGATGGATGCTGCTACAAATAAAACACTGGTTTGTACCTAAAAAAATTCTTTATTTTCTCATAGCAGTTTTATTTTAGGGGGGATGCAGTGAAGTCATTCCCAAAGGAGACACTGCTCTCTCCTTGGCCAGTCCTTGTTTGCAGAGCTTAGCCTTTCAAACTGAGCTCTTCTTCCTAAGGGAAGTAAAGGTAGTACAATTTATCCAATCTTATAAAAACAATCACAAATAAGACAGGAAAATATGAAAATGTTGTAGGTGCTCCCATTATTTACAGAGTTGAACCAATTGTTTTTTTCTTTTTTCTAATTATTACTACATATAAAGTGGCATGTTTTATATTAGGGAATATTTCTGTCAATATGAACTTTTATTTGTATTGATCCTTGTTTAAATTGTTACTGTGCTTCGTGTTAGAGTCCATGAACATCCTCCAGCTCTTTATTTTCCATTAATCCATGCTCCAAGGGGTTTCTCCCACCTTGTACCCCAAGTTTCACCTTTTCAGACAGCCCCATGTTTGTGGTACAATAATGTTACACTGATAGAAAAAATCAGGTCCTTTTTGTATGGAAATAATTCATATATAAATGTTCCTTTGCTGTGTGGTTTATACTGTATAGACTTACAGGATAATGTTACTGGGAAAGCAAAAGAATCCTTAATATGGTACAAAATTTACTTTTAGCCAATTTCTGGCTTCTATTGTCAGGTAGAAACCAAATCACCCTGGAATCAACAGGAGATAGTCAGGGAAGGAGCCTTGGGAAGGCAAAAATTTTGTCCCATATAGGCACAGCTTAAAATTCCAAAAGATGCAAAAAATCTGGATATCTGACCTTCAATTTGTAACATCTGGGACTTCAAACCAGACATAAACAATATTGAATGAATTATATTTTTTCTGTTTCATCAAAATAGCATTGTAAATACTGAAGCCACAAATTATACTTTAAAATGAGAGTGGACATTGACTGTGATTACCCTGAAAATTGAAGTATTTCATACACAAAGATCAAAGAAATGCTGCTTAACTCTTACAGAGGAGAAATAATTTGTAAAAGTTAGTCTGAAACTCAGGTTATGGATTTAACTGTTCCATTTTGTGGAGGTGAAGAAAAAGAGCCAAGTTTTGAAGTATTTATTTTCACAATTATTCCTGGGCTTGTCCCCTGCTCTGAGCAAGGGACCTCCCGTGTTTTGGGCAAGTCAAGTGCTTGCTGTGGGAATGTTGGGGTTCCTTCCCTCAGCTGCACACAGGGAATAAGGGGCTCCACAAAGCCTCATTTTCTGATTTTGGCAGGGTGACCTTGTCCCCCCAGGCTGGGTTGGGGTTTGGGACCAGGGCTGCTCCTGCAGAGCCACATCAGGGCCAGCCCAGCCAGGACCCAGCGTGCCAGCCCTGGGCACAGCCAACCTTCCCAGGTCCAGACAGGGCTCAGGAACACACCCAGCTTTGGCTCAGGGGTTTTAGGGTTCCTCAGCTCCCTCCAGACTCCACATTCTGGATCTGCCCCCTGTGCACTGCCCAGGCAAATGGGGTTTGTACACAGTGGACAGAGCAGAATTCCCAAATTCCCAGCAGCTCCCTGCCTGCTGCACCCCCTGCTCAGGGTTGTGTTTGTACTCATGGCTTCCATCCTTTATTTTCCCCTGGTGATTTCACAATGGAACAAAATGGAGTTCCTATGGCACAGAGTTTTTTCCATTGACCTTCCAACTTTCCATATCCTGCTCCCATGCCATAGGGGGAATATTGGAGCTCTTCTGCTGCTTGGACTGTAGGGGTCTGAGTTGTTAAACCTTCTACAGATCAGGGGTGGATGTTGTGTATCTCTCTTGAAATCTAAAGTATTTAAATCTAATAAGTAAAATTATTTATAAAAATTCTCCTGATTTAAATCACTCCAGAAGGTGATGCTGAGACCCTCAAAAGTCCTGAGCATTGTTGTACCAAAAAAGAGTTTCTGTTGCTTCCAAAGAAAGTAAACCCAAGAAAACCCATAACTTTTAACTTGGTCTTAAAATCTTACCGGTCTAATTTTTCAGTCATGAGATTTCTGCCTGAAGTACTTTTCTTGGGCTATCTTTGTTTTACACCAAAACAAATATTTTGAGAAATCCAGTTTCCATTGATTCTCTTCCCCAGAAAAGCAGCTAGGAGCTAATAAAAGGAGGGGAGCTGGTCCAAGGAAAGCACTGTGGCTCTTGGAGATCTGCAGAGCTGGGCTGGGGAGCAACAAGAGCTGCTGTCAATCCCCTTCCTTTTCCTCCTTTGCAAGGCACAGCTGGGCTTGCACCCACGCTGGGGCTGCTTTCCAATAGCATCCAAACGGAGATTAAACTAATATTAATTTATATTTAAAAATTAACCTAAGGAATCACCAAGAAATATATTAAACTAATCATAAAGCAAAGCCTGGTCTCAGAAAAATCAAAGTAAACTCTCCAGCTCTTGTCTCAGATACATTGATGCTGTTCTCAGCTCACCAGAGCTGATTTTATAGGTTAAGAATAAGTGTTAATTTCTAACTTGGAGGACCCAAAAGGAAATATCCAAAGTACAAAAGACACCACTTGCTCAGAAGACACAGGATGAGGGCAGGATCCTCTGTTTCTGTTGATGACAGAAGTTTGTGTTATCATAACCTCCATCACCAAAATATTAACAACACCCTCATTCACCTTTTATCATAAAACAGCCACTGAAATAATTAACTTAAAGGTGTGTAGATACACAGACATCAGAGTTCCATCAGCTGAGCGTGCTTTGTGCCACGTTTTAAACCAACATGGGCTGGAAATGATAAAAGGAGAAGTTCTGGATCCTTGCAGTGATCTCCTAATCCAAGGAGGGGCTGGGACACTCCAGGGCCATTTCCAAAGGCAAACACCAGAGCCCAGACCCACGGAGGTGTTCCTGCTCTGTCAGGCTGCCTTTAGCAGGGTTTAGCTCACCCCACTTCGTGTCCAGCCTGCAAAGCAAAACCTTGTCCAAGCATTGACTTTCTGCAGAATTTGCAGCTCTTTGAAAGCCTCTAATTGCCAAATTGCTGAGGTGTCTCGTGATACCTTTGTTGAGATTCCTTTGTGTGCTGCCTCTCCATCTCCATGCCATGCTTGCCTTGTGTTCCATGGTTTGTTTTGGTGCTGGAGTGGTTTTCAGTCAGAGTTTCAGAGGAGTTTCAGTCCTGCCTTCAACCATCACAGCAGAGTTTGGTTTTTCCAGGGAGTTCTGTGGAGAACCACGGAGCGTTTCCCATCTGAGCCCAGCAGGCTGCTTGTGATTTGACACACAACAATGGCTTTTTTTAGCTTTGATTTAATTTCTAGGCATGCTATAAATGCCCTTAGAATCTACCAAGCTAAGCCAGTGTACATTTGTGAGTAATATCCTCAAGATGCAAGTAAAAATTGCTGATGTCTTTAAGCTCTTGAAGTCTCCTAAAGATTGTAGGCAGTTGTTGTGCCCCAGGCTCTGCTTTCTTGGATCCAGTACACTCTCCAGAATATTAATTTAACTGTGTTAAATTTCCTAGGGGTGTTAATTGAACATACTGGAAATAGAGGTATGAATTCTGCTTCAGAGTCACAAATGTTTTAATTCATCTCCAGACAGATTACTTTTAAGTAATGTGTGATTTGGTTTTCATTTTTTCTTCATTTTATTTAAAAAAGCTTCTGCATTGTTTTGTGCTGCTGTAGTTAATCTGTGCATTAGAAGGGGCAGAAGTTAATTTATAGCATAGAAGACATTCATGCTGCTTAGGGAGTTGAATCCATCACCCTGTGTTTATTTGTCAGCTGTTTAGATTTCCTTCACTTTGCCTCACAGTCTTTTCTCTGCAACTGCTGTGTGCAGTATGAAATAAGTTCAAGCTGTGTATATAAGTGTGTGTACACAGGTCTCTGCTTCCATTCTGGCAAGCAAACGTTGACTCCTTCCATTCTGGGTTTTCCTGAAGAACATGACTGCAAATCAAGATGTTTGGGATGGCAAAACATCCAGAACCCCCCCAGTTATATTTGGAAATCTCAGCTTTAATAGATGGCATAGAGATGGGTCAGATCCAGAGCCAGCACACACCAGTGTATTGAATATTGTCAATTGAATAGATCTAATTCTCCCTTTTGCTTCCCCTTTGTATATGTATGTGTTGTAGATGATTTATTGATGGGAGACTGCTAATGTAGGTGACCACTTAGAACATTCCTGTCCCTTGTCTTTTCCCAAATTAAACTGCCTTAGGTACAGTATTCATTTGTGTGACATTTCAGCAAAAAATATGGGAACTTTCATAA
>VZTT01007767.1:73218-137758 GCA_013400855.1 Buphagus erythrorhynchus | reverse complement strand
GATCATTTAGTTTGTGCCTTATTATTTGGGGAGAGACTTTTTATGTAAGATGAACCACCCAAGTCCCACTTTGAGAAGACTCTGGTTTTGAAGACATCTTTATAAAACTTAAGTGCATGCTTAAAAATTGCACACACAGCATGTCCTGACTTGGACAACTCTGAATTCTCAAAGGCAGCCTAGACTGGCTTTGGGACACAGGAGGAATGAGGAACAGAGGTGGCAGCAGACCACGGCCAGTGTAGCTCACCATGTACCCATTTCCTTTTCCTGTTTACCCAGCTGGTGATCCCAGCCAAGATAATGCCCTGCTGTGTGTGATGAAGAGGATGTCACAGGGATGCTCAGTGAGCTGTCCCTCTGCCCCCTGCCTGGGCTGGTGTCAGGGCTGCCCTGAGCAGAGCAGAGCAGTCCTGCAGCTCTGCTGTCCCCAGGAACGCTGGGGTGCTGCAGATTCCTGCCCCTCTGCCTTCCTCTGCAGCGCTGGGCGTGCTTTGCTCAAGAGGAAGGATGTAACACCGGCTTGTGTTTGCTTTTTACAACTCATCCATGGCTTCCAGTTGACTGCTCCTCTGTTCAGCCTAAATTCCCAGCACTTTTTACCCACCTCCTGCAATAGGAAACCCGAGCAAGCATTAGTCATTGATTGGAGTTTTGAAACTCTGCGTGAGTTAATTGCAAATGAAACAGAAAAATCTGCTAGCCTAGCTTTATGAAATCTTGCATTTTAAACTATGCAAAGGTTTTAGAAAGAGAATGTGATTCAAATTGCAGCTTCTGGCATGGCTCAGTTTTGGGGGGAAAAACGTACATACTCTGTTTATTTTAGGAATTTTATTTGAATTTTAAAAGAAACAATGTTTTGGCAGTCTGTTAATTATTCATCTTGTAAATATGCAACATATAAAGTCTGGCCTCCTTGGGAAATAAATGGTTTAGCTGTATTTAGTTTATAAATTAAGCATCTGCCCTCAAAAATGCTGTAAAATATTATATCCTTTTATTTTCCTTTGTAGCTTGATGAGAGAGACAGTTTATAACCGAGAAATCCTAAATGCTGTCCTGGCATTGGAAAAATGTTTATCAAAATCAGATTAGCTACAGGGACTACATAGGGAAAGTAACTTGGGGATAAAAAAAGTTTATTTTCTGACTGATAATCTTGGACCATATTTTCCCCAGTACCATTTTCAGGACTGAAACCCAGCCGTGCTCCCTGGAAGTTAATTAAATTGCTGGAGGAGGGCTTCTATTTTCTTTAAATAGCTGACACATTCGTTTTTGATTCTGGCCTGTGGGCTGCAAAGATAACTCCCGACTGGTATAACATAACACAGACAAAATAATGAATTCCTGATAGCTGACATGTGCAAGGCACCGGGGTTTATCGTTATGGGGTGATAAAGGCAGTTTGTAAAAGGTTTGGATGAGAGAGAGCCCTGTAACTGAGGCTGTGGAGTAATAGGTTCAGAAACGCCTGGATTTTAAAATTCTGCTTAGAAGGAAAGAGAAGATCTAGGTGCAGAATTGCTCTTAATTAAGAGTGCTCAGAGTGAGATTTTTGGGTAGTGTTTCGTTGGGAAGCTGAATATTTTGCCAGGCAAACTGAAAGATCTCTTGGTAGAAAAGAACGTGGGAAGATAACCTGGGCAGTGTTAGAAAATAGCTGTTGCAAAGCAGTTAATAATTGTCTGATAGTGCAGCACCTGCTCACTCTACTGCTAACCCCAAGATTAAGGACCCTCAGGAACAGGACACACCTGAGGTCTGTTGGAGGTGGCCTGTCCAGCCTGTTTCTGGGAATTTTACCAGGTTCATGTGACCAAAATTCCAGGTGTGGCCATGCCCAGGACTGAGGTTGGAGCAGGAAGACGAGTTTGGGGATGAGTTACAAGGGGACATCTCATCTGGCAGCCAAAGACCAGAGCCCAGCCTGGATCCTGTCTCTACCCCAAGTGTTCCCTCACACCTTTGTCAGTGGGTGATGCAAAAGAGCTGGTGGGTCACCAGAGGATTCACTCTCAGAACATCCATCTGGTGCCTGTAGCAGCACTGCAGTTTAGTTTCTGATGTTCTTTTCCATGCAAGTGCACTTTTTAAATGCCCCTTCACTGATACCCTCAGCGTTTTTCCAGGCTGGCCCCGCTCCCCGTGGGCTGTGTCTGCCTGGCTGTAAATCAGTGCTCAGCCTTGTGCCCCTTGTGCTCCTGGCCCTTGTTTGCCAAGTGACTCACTGTGTGCTTTGCCTTTCAGCTGTGACTCCCAGCACTTTTTCTTTGAATACCTGCTCAAGCACTGGCTCTGAACCATTAACTCTCTCCAGGTCAAACCCAGCTGTGTGCTTTCCTCAGCTGCCTCCTTTTCAACAAACAGCTCATTTAGGACAAGATGAGCAAAGATCTGCTTACTCAGAGCCTGTTAGTTGAGGGGGTTGATTATTTATTTTGCTTTATTTGGAAAACATCTGATGAACCAAGGTAGTAAATAAGTTAAGGGAAAGTCATGTTTCATGTCTGTTTCCTACAATGATGATGATTGCCCTACTGACAGATATCACATACCCACTTTCCCAAGAGCTTAATTGAATTTTATACCCTCTCCAAAGAAAGCTGGTTGAAGACTGCAGTAATTTTTCTCTAGCAGGGTGAAAATTTTGCTCTCCTTGGTGAATCCCTGCAGGTTTGCCATGAGGAACAGGAGCTGAGGGAAGGCAGCAGGCAGAGGGGAGCCAGGCAGGGAACTGCTGAGCTCCATCTCCCTGAGCACTGAGGCAGCAATTAGGAGATGAAAACATTGCTTTCTCCTGGTGTTTTATTTTTCAAGTAAACCAGGTGCAAATACAAAAAAAAAAGTACTTAAGATGCCATTTCTTGGATAGACTTTTCATAGCAACAAGGTTTTTTCCACTGGTGCTACTTGTAGATTTATCCAGCTCACGGCAGACTAAAGCATATACAGTCTGCAATGATGTAATGGTTTTTTACAATTTCCTATTTTAAAGCAGTTCTGTAAGGACTCTCAAGGAATTTGTATAGAATGCTTATTATGTAGCAGATTAATTAGGTGGAAGCACTGTGGGTGGAAATGAGCAAAAAGGATTAGATGAAGAAGGGAAAAAAAAGGATGTTTGCAGTAATTTAATAATCTGATCTCATGGGATTTACTACTTGTATATAGCAGTGTAACTCTTAATATTCACACATAATTATGGCAGTTTGGTAAAGAATAGTAATTTTTAGATTTCATATGTGTGATGTTTGTACAGTTTCCAGAAGGGCAGAGAAGGGGTTACTGTGTTTTGTCCTCTTTTAATAGTCCCTCCACAGTACTTTCTTTTCTTTGGTTTTTCTTTTCTTTTTAAAATTATTTTAAACTCAGAGAGCAGAGCTAGAATGGGTACAACCCAGCTGCCTAGAAAGATCTTTTGTGTGTGCTCTGCATCCAAAACAGATGAGAGACAAGGCAAGCAAGGTGCCAGGAAATTCAACATCCACAGAAATAGGTAAAAGATACTTTCCCCTTGTCCCTAGAAATTCTCTTAAGTACAGGTTCAGTATTAAAGCAGATGGCCTTTTCCTATTGTAAAAATCACATTTCATGGTTTTGCATTGTAATGTGTTCACCTCTCTTTTGTCGAGTATCTGAAAAACTTTGTCAGGTCTGCAGGGATTTTTTCCAGTCTTGCACCCTCAGCTGTGAGCAAGAGTTTGGGCTCTGGTCTGATTCCTAACAACATCCTCACTGGAGAAAAGCAGAAGTAAATCTTTGCTTTTCCTTCCCATGGTGGCTGAGATCTATCACGTGAGATATATTCTTTGCTTTGAGGAAATGGAACGACAGCTTTTCAACCTCAGCTTTTTTTGCTTTTGTAGATTTGTCAGGTCTTTATCATTATTTGGACACTTTATTTTTCTTGTGGTTCCATGTATCTCTGTATCAGCCGGGCTGTGATAACAAGCTTTAAACTTTGCTACTGTACTCAGACATGCTAAAAACCCACAACTAATATGGCTAAGCTGACCTTTGTGTGAACAGGAAGAAAGTGTGAATGTTAGAAATAACAGTCTGTTGTTGTGAGGAAGGGCTTGGGATCCTTCAAGCTTGTATCAACTGTGAATATCCATCTTCTGCTTGGCAGTAAATCCCCAGGTAAAAAAGCAGAGCCATTCTGCTTTTGTCTGGTCTGTTAGGGGAGCACTGCTAACATGTGCTGTGGGTATGACCAAGCAGCTTTTTTAACATGGATACATCTCATAGCAAGTCTGGGATGGGATCCACCACCCATTGTTAGTGGTAGGTCCAAGGACCAAAAGGGTTTGTCTGCAGAATATTCATGTTCCACTTCAAGAGCTGTAAAAGAAGACCTGAGGATTTAGGGCAGCTGCAGGTCACAGGTTTTCTCTAGTCATGAAGAGCTTCTTCCTTGGCACCCTGTTCCTTGTCTGCAAAGTGGAAGTTGCAGCATTGCCTCATCTGCCAAGGTGGCTCTGGGAGCAGCTCGTGTTCCAGTTTGTCTGCTCACAGTGTCCTCTCATAGAGAGGTGTGTGCATGCAGCTGATGGGAGAAATGTTGCATTTTCCTTGGTGCTCTTGGCCCATCTTCCAAAAGCCAATGGTATGGGCTCACCAAACCCTGGCAGATCAGCAGGTGCTGCTGCTCTGCCCAAGAGTTGGGCAGTGCTTGGGAAGCAGAGAAATTTGGCTTAGGGAGCAAAGCTGGAGCTGAAGGTCAGGCCTGGGAGTCCAAGGCTCTGGTCCAAGTAGGGGGAATGGTCATCCAGTCCCAGCCACACTTTGTGTTTGGTGCAGGTCCCCCCTGAGCTGTGAAACTAAAGGTATTGCAGCTGCACATGGTGGGAACCCACAGTATAGCCACAGCCTTAAGGTCCAACAAGCTGGGGTTGAAAAAGCCATCTGCACTGCTTATCAGGGTCCTTCTCACAGATGGGGTTGGAAGGCTCTTGAATGCCCCTTCAAATACCTCTCTGAGCAGGCGGCTGCTATCGGGTGTTCAAGTGGCAGCCTCTGCAGCCCTGCCCCCAGCAAAGCTCCCCTGGCTGCAGGGCAGGTCAGGCTCTGGTGGTCCTGTACCAACGGGAGCCCCTTGTTCATGGCCTTTCCACATCCTGGGCTCTCTTCAATAGAAAAATAACTTTCTTGAGTGTGCCAGCAGACCATAAACTGAAAGGTTGGGAAATGATGGGAAACGTCTGGCATTTGTCACAAAAGAGGATTTGTCGGAGAGCACATTTCAAACTCCTGCTGCCAAGATCCTGCTGCTCTGGTGTACTCAAGCTGCTCAGTCCATCGTCTCTCACTGTACCTCCCCTGCTCTCTCTTCCTTTCCTCCTTTTTTTCTCCTGCACTTTTAACCCTGCTCATTTTTTTCCCCTCCACTGCCTCACTGCTTGCTCCTCACACCTGTTTCTCGGGGTACCTCGAAGGGCAGAGCAGCCTCCAGGGGAGCCTGAGGTTGCCATGCTCTTTATTTTATGACAAACCCAAAGCCTACAGAGCAGGCACCTGTTGCTGAAGCAGCCCAGCTGCAGTGGGATGGTCCATGCTGCTGGCTCTCATCTGTGAGTGTAAGGAATGGGAGCACCTTGGAGACCTTGGTGATGTTTCCCTGAGTCTGGTCACTTGAGAAAGTCACTTTAGGACCAGGCTGGGGTGTGGGCAGCAGCACATGAGGTTCTTGTACAATTTGGTGCAAAGGTGGTCATTCGAAAGAAATAGGGCTGTTACTGACATCAGCTGAATAATCTGACCCTCTGAAACCCTTGATTGTCAAGCTTTCAAGCATCTGCTCTAATTGTGTGCTGTTTTGGAATATTGATTTTGCTAGCTCTAAATATCTTGAATGAAGTGACAAATCCTAATCGAAATG
The DNA here is from genome assembly GCA_013400855.1 of Buphagus erythrorhynchus. NCBI lineage: Eukaryota > Metazoa > Chordata > Aves > Passeriformes > Sturnidae > Buphagus > Buphagus erythrorhynchus. The sequence goes on along the minus strand of VZTT01007767.1, from coordinate 131,871 downwards.
TTTTGAATTATCTTCATGATGTAGGGTAATAGTGTATCATCCTCTTGTGCAGCTGCACATTTCCTTGAATCTCATATGTAATTCGCAGATTTGCCGATATTTAGGTGTCCTTGAAATAACTTTCAGGTTAGTTTTGAGAGGCTGTTTTGACATTTTATAAAGGCAATGCCACTCTAAATTCTACCTGTGCTATGCTTAAAATTCATTTCAAGTATTAACTGAGCATAAGATAATGACATTCAGGAGAACCCGGGAGTGATTTATTCCAATGATCCTGTAGCAACACAAGAGAAGGTATTTGTGTGAGGTCAAGAGCTCCAAGAATAGAGGAAAGGTGCTATACAAAGCATTTTCCCTACTGATAAATTTGTACCTTATAACGTGTTATAAGCACAATTCAGCAGAGGCAGACACACCTGCCCTTGCTTTAGTCAGTTAAGAGTTGTCTGAAGTCCTGTCCTCATCGAGCTGTTAATATTTACAAAGAATTTGTGAGCTGATAAGCTTCTATGCTGTAGTCCAATATATGGCTTTTGCTGCTGGGTGTGTCACTTGCTCTTCATGTTTTGTTAATCTCATTAACCACATCTTACTCCATCTAAGCTCTTACCTGCGTTAGCAAGGGGCATAAACTGGTTTTTGACAGTGGGTGCAGGGAAAGCTAGTGACAAATGGTCCTCATTAGCACAGTTCTGTAAATCTTTGCCTGGCAGGGAGTGTTGTATCATTCCATTACAAGCTGTCAAGATGCACTTACTTTCTGGGGGCATAAATATGTAACTCTTTTTTAATTTTCAGCAATGTGCTCTAATCAGAGCATGCCATGATGGTCTGGCTTGGTTCCTTCATGGGTTTCCAGTGGGGGTTTTAGCAAGATGCCTAAAATTTCCCTGTAAAGTCAGAGGGTTGTAGGAAGCTCATGAGGTTGGTCCTGTTTTTCTGCTGGAGAGAGTTTCAAGTGGGAAGTCCTGTTGACAGTATGGTACATCATTAAATATTTTTATTGGTTATTTTAGAGTCAAGCTGCCTTCCCTCCTAGCACTGACGAGCAGGGCATGCTGGGGACAGCACCTTTCCCAACACTTGATCATGTTGGGACAGAGAATTAATTATGGGCAGTACCAGGAGTGCAAGTTGAAGTTCGTCATGAGAAGACTTTGATGCAGATTTTCATTATTTCCATTTGCATTGCATAGGTTGATTCAAGTTCTACTTTGTATCTGCCAGAGAGAAAACTCCTGTTTAGAGGGTGGAATAGGAAGGAAAGGGTCTGTCTGCTGCTTTTGTTTAATTCTTCTCCATAGTGGAAAAATACTTGAGATGAGAGTTTCCTATATTCTCCTCCTGGGGAATAAACAAACCTTTTGCCAAAAAATGTTCAGTCCCATTGACTCTGGGCAGTTTATGTATTGAAATTATGCCAAAAACCACCAGTCCAGAAACCCCCTCTGTATCAGGGGCCAGATTAAATCCAAGCTGTGCCTCCCTGTCCCGACAGCCACGTCCTCCTCCTGGTGGGAACCCACCATGGATGTGCCAGATACAGCACTGGGTGTTTGGCTGGAGATAATGGGGATGGTGGGACATCTGGAGCCGGGGCTGTCTGCCCTGGGATTGCTCTATCGTCTCGTGGTCCTTGTGAAACCAAACAGGAACAGGTCATAATTCAAACCTCGCTCCTGCTATCAGGAGTTGTCACCTCTGGGGAGCGGCTGGGTCTGGAGGGCTTGGGAAAGTGATCCTGAAGGTCAAGGGGAGACTTGCTTGGTGCAGATGAAGTGATAATGGACTCTGGAAGGAGGGGGAGGACCATTTGAGGTTTTTATTATCCCTGAAGCCGTGAATCATCCCAGATGCTAATCCTGGGGCGTGCAGTCAGCAGATCCAGGCTGCTGCGTGCCAGCCTGCACTGTCTGAAGGCATCCAGCGCACCAGGAGCTGTGCCCTGTCTCTCCCAGGTCTTTTACATTTTTCTAGGATTATTTCATGCTTGATCTTACAATTATGCAGGGGGAAAAAAAATGCTCACGTTGCTTCTCAGAGTTTCAAGCCTTATAAGTCCATTCTGGTGGAATTCTCTCAGTGCATGTGGATGGGATGGTGTCTGAACCCCAAGGTGTGAGGTTGAGTCCTGTCAGGAAGACAAGTCCCAGGGGCCAGTTTTGCCTCATAAAATCAGTGTATTCTCTGCTCTTGCAGGAAATTGGATGGGTCTGTAGGCTGGCAGAAGAAGAGAGGAGGCCCAGCCCTGCTGTAAATTGTCACAGCTCCATGGCCCCTGCCTGCTGACAGTCTGCAGCAGGGCTGTGGCTCTGGGTCAGTGCTGCAGGGATGTGCCCCCTGTCATGGCACAGACGTGGTGACAGCCCTTTGATCACTGAGTGTCCCAGCTCAGAGCCCACAGGCCCTGCTCACAGGCGGGTTTGCTGGCTGGCCCTCAAAATTTAAATTCAGTGGTAGACATTTTCATATTGATGAGCTGCTACTCATCACTCAGGCTTAACTAGCACCCTTGTTTTGGCATTGATGAGGATGGAGTTGCTGCTCAGCCAGATCTGAAGAGGTGAGGGGACCAAAAACCAAACAGGAAGGTGAGTAATGCTGTTGGAGGGCACAGATGTTGCAGAAGGTGGCATTTCAGAGCATGGGAGATGCAGCTGCCAGGATTTGTGGCATTTCTGCAGCCTCTCGGTGATGGGGAAGCTCCTGGCACTGTATGGGTTGGTGAGGCAGAGTTTGGGACCTCTCCACCCATGTGTGGTGGTGACAGCTGGGTGTCAGCTGTCCCCTGTGCCCAGCTGCCTCTGCCAGAGCTCAGCCCTTATTGCCTCAGCCCTTACCACCAGGTTTCTAAATAGGGGTTTAATGACCATCCATTAAACCTCTGATCATGAATACTGCAGGGCTGAGAATCTACATTTACAGAAACAGCCCTTTTGTTTGATAAAAATGAGCTATTTTGTTAGTACTTCCTTCCAAAATCTCTCCTACTTGACTGTAGTTCCCTGCCAACTCTGCCTAATAGAGCAGCCATTGCAGTGATGAGTCAGGTTTAAAAATAGGAGGAAAAATTGTGGTTTACTAATCAATTATCCTGTGAGTCTATGGTTGAAGTTGGGCAGGACCTTAGGAGGTCATCCGGCCAAACCCTCCAGCTTAAAGAGGGAGTTCAGGCCAGGTTGCTCAGGGCTTGTTTTGTTGTTTTGGGGTGGTTTTTTTTTTATTCTTTGCTCTGGTTTCTGAGGCCTCAGGAGGGCATGCTCTGTATCTGCATTTCCATGTGACCCTACAAGCCCCTGGTAATCAACCTTCTCTCTGCAAGCTGAGATGTCCTGCAGCCTTTTGATCCCATCAAAATGGGCTTGTAAAGGGTTGAATAAAACTCCACTTTTGTGAGCATTGGCTGTATTTGAGCGCTGGAAGGAGAGATCCTGATTTTCTACCCAGCTCTCCCTGTTTGTGGCACTTGGGTGCTGGCCAGCTTGCAAAGAAAAATGGATATTCCTGGCAGAAGAGTGCAGCAACCAGCACTCCTCGGTGCTAATTGACCCCTTCTTGGCAGCTTCATCAAAGAAGAATGAACAGGCTGTTGATGGAACTGTTTCCTCATCCCCAGAGGTGGTCCCCCTTGCTCAGGGCTGAGGTTCATTGTCAGGGCTGGGGAAGAGCCTTGCAGAGCGATTAGCCTGTGATCCCGAGGAATAAAAAACTTTCATCCCCTGTGCTTTCCGTGTGGCATCTGGGAGATGGAATCCTGGAGTGGGGTGTGCTGTGTCCTGCATGTGCAGAGCCCCATCCACAGTGCCCATGGATGCACTCCAGGGATGTGCAGAGTGTGGAACTGGGTGGAGGCAGAGGGGGACGTAGCTCTGATGAAGACTAATGAAAACTAATAGTTCAATCTGATGAGAAGAGAGTTTGGGAGCAGAAAACCACCTTGAAGGAAAGCCTGGACAAAGTTGAGGCAGATGCTGATGGACGTGACTGGTGCATTCTTTGCATAGAAAAGTCGTGTTGGTGCTTGCTGGCGCTGCTGCGAAGGCACGCAGAAATCCTGCCGAGGTGGGGCGTGCAGGTTTCAGCTGATTAATTAATGGACCGTGTGAGGAGAAAATATGAACCATTCTACTGATGCCTGTAAATAGGTTTTACAATATTCTACCGTGGTTTTGTCTTGACAGATTGCATTCATGTACTTCAACCCCTCTGTATTTCATTTCAGGTTGGGCCTAGAGTTCAGAATATTTGAACTTTCTATACAATGGGCAGTTCAGGAGAGCTGTTTTCACTGAAAATATTTTAAAGCATATGAACCGAAATCCTTTGTTTTCAATCACATCAGTGTTAAACTCTGAGCTTTAACAAATACCACACTGCTTCATGAAATATATTGTTAAAGACACAGCAAAACTTAGCACTGCAAGCCTTACTTCTGGGCAGAGGCTTTCCTGCAGCTGTTCCAGGGCTCGTTCTGCACTCAGCAAATAGAGTGAGGGTGTGCAGAATAAATATTGATATGGTGGTGGCCTGAGCATCACGTGTGTGTATAATGAGCCTGCATGACACCATATCCATCACTGTCATGTGAGAGGGCCTCTAGAGTTGCGTTGCTATGACGGCCTGGCATGGGGCAGCACGCCACGTTCACGAGCAGCAAATGCAGCCCTTCCTTCTGCCCAAACTGATCAGTCCATCTCTGATTCACTAGCACTGACTCTGGGCCATTTTTGCTTTTCCAGTGATGAGAACGCTAGAAAAGACTTGAAGACACTGCCTGTCTTTCCTACCAAGACACTGCAGGAGCATCCATCACTTGCTTACTGGTGAGCTGTTTAATTTAAAATGTAAATCATTGCTATGAATGATAACAACAAGATCACTTTTAAGCAGTGTGCAAACTTCTAAAAGTTTTCAGCCCAGGACTTAGAGTTAATTGCTTATGTTCAAGCATTTCCAGTTTTCAGAAGATTATGAATTATGTAAGATCTGATGCAAATTCCTCCTTGAAAGTCTGCTCAAATTAAGTTGCTGTCTCAGAAACTGCTGGATCAGAGTATGTGGGGACCCTGCAGTAGAAGGAGCTGAAGTCTGAGCTCCAGCCAAGCCTGGGTTTGCAGAGAGCATCTCGGTCTTCATCTCTGACACAGTGGAGCCTTTGTGGTGGGCTGACCTTTGCTGGCTGCCAGCTGCCCACCCAGCTCCTCTCAACAGGACGGGGGAAGAAAACAATCTAGAAAGGCTGGAAAGAGGATGATAGTTCCAGTTCTGGGGCTTGAATTTGCTGTAAAGGAACACAGCTTTTAGGATGAATCAGTGATATTGTTTACTTGGAATTTATGCCCTTTGTGCAAATTCCCTCATTTGTTTTGTTTTTTCAGGCTTGATGTATACGTGATGGATTTTCAAGTATACCATGCTTGCTTATTATTTGTTTGTCTCTGAATGAATACTGCTAGAGTTTTCTTTGCTTTCAAGTGTCTTGACACAGAAATGCATATTTTATTTCACATTCCTCCAAAACAAAATGTTGAAATATGTAACAGGAAAAATGCAAGAAGGTCATTGCTGACAAATGTGTATTTTTTTTCACCTGTGAAATGTCAGGGGGAAAAAAAATACATGGGAATGAAAACAGCTCTGGTTTAACTTCTTCTGTCTTACATATGGAGCATGAACCAGCCTTTGAAGTTTGGGTCATTTAGAACGTGAAGATGAATTTACACAATTAGCACCATTCTTCTGCAGCAGAACAGGCTGATCCGAGATGGGTCGTTAATTAGTCTGGAAGGCAGGATGTGGTGGTGGGGATCAGCCAGGCAGCTCCATGCTGCTTAATGAAGGGTGGGAAAGAAATCAGCAAGAGCCAGAATGTAAACCAGAGCAAGAAACACGCAGAGGGACCCTTCTCTGCATGCTGAGCAGGTGGCTGGGCTTCGACAGATGCTGTCACACATGAACAAAGTCACTGAGCCTCTAAATTGGGTTTTGTGCTTGGTTTGCAGTGAGGACAGAGTAATTGAGCATTATACACAAATTAAAGGTCTGACCAGAGGACAAGCCATTGTTCAGTGAGTATGACACTTGTTAATTTGTGAAGATGATATTTTTACTTTTATCTTCTTTTTTTGTTGAGAAGTGGCAAGGCAGACTGTTTGGGTCATTACTGCCTGCTAATGATGTCATTTGTATCTGTCAGATTGTTTTTATTGAGTTACATTGCAAAGTGGAATTATTTGAAGTCTCACATTTCACAGGCTTGCAGTTCAGCATTTGTGTAGTCATTTGGGTACCTCAAATACGAAATAAATTGTTTGGATCTTACTTTATGGGAAGACTCTTTTCCATACCTTGCTTGCCATCAGTTAATTTTCACTCCAAACTCTCAAGGGTGTGCGTTACCCTAAGTCCTGTAAGAAATTCTGGAATGTTCAGAATTTGGCTTTCAAAACATCAAGGTCTTCCAAGCTGCCCCCTGAACCTGTGGAATTGTATTTTTCATTTGCCATTAATATTTACTGTTCTTCCTACAAGCAGATGCAGTAGGATGTGTTATGAGATGTTTGAGATGATGGCCATGGCTGCACAGTGCAGACTCCTTGCAGTTTTTCTCATGTACCTCAGTGCCTGTAAATCTCTTTCAATAATCTGTGGTCTTTTTTTAGTAGGAGCAAGGGAAAAATGGTCTGTTCAGTGGTTTTCTGAATTGCCTCATGAAACAGTTGTACAATGGCATAAACACATTGATTTGGAGCCTATCCTTTGTAACCAGAGCTCCATAATGGAATAATTATAGGCAAGTCTTTACTGCCAGCATTTCCCAAAAGGCTCGCATGTTCAGTTCAGAATTTTTGCTTTCAGTTCTATGATCTTCTGATAAGAGATTGAATGTTCTGTTGTACGAGAGATTTTCCTTTTGCTTTAGCTGGGCCAAAATACCCCATCTTTCCCCAAGCCAAAATGCTAAGTTTTTTCTGAAAACATGGGCCTTCAATTATGAAGGCCTTCAAAATATGCAAATGATAAATGACGTGTCCTGGATGTATGTGTGAAAAAAATATGTTAATAGATATTACTCCCTCCAGAGAAAATAATCTGATATGCTATAAATCTGTCTGCAGGTACATGAAAGTGGTAGAAGCTTTGCCAACATATGGAGTTCATTACTATGGAGTAAAGGTCAGTAACTGCCTATAGATAATGTGATTGCTGAGCTTATTATGTGGGATTGCATTCCTAAAGGAGCAGTTGGATGATTCAGTGCCCTTCTATCAGGATGAAACCCCACATTTTTCAACCTCTGTAATTTTTCCCCATTCAATGTACTTGAGAAATTGTTTCCAGAGAGCAGAAAGGAATCTTTGTAAAACCGTATGTAATCCTATCAGGAGCTAAATTCCTATCATCTTAATTAAACTGGATATCACTTCTAGACTTGAAGCAGTTAATAGTTTCCCCAGAGACATTAATCAAGATTAGAAAAATAAAATGTGGAAAAGAGCTCCTCCTAAGTGGCAAGTGATTAGTGGTGCGTGCTTGGAGTGGGGAAATGCTGAGAAATACTTTTGGAGAGTGATGGAAATACACCATTTATTCCTGTCTGTAGAGCAGAGCCGGGGCCAGAGCGTTCTGTGCCGAAGAGCTCAGCAGAGATGTCTCCTTACTTTTGAGACTGTGGTACCTGAGAAGCTGATGTTCTGTGCTGGTGTCTCCTCCTGTGGCTGCCCATGCCTGAATTTAGTGGATGCAGTCATTGGCCACAGTTTTTTTCTGTCCCCTGTCCTTTCCCTTCACAGCCACTCCTCCAGCCAGTGACACCCCGTTGTTTCAGCAGCACTGTTGCTTTTCTGTCCACGTTGCACAGCCACCACCTGGTTTTGTGCCTCTGCCTCAGAAGGCAGAGGGAGAAATTTTCCACATTCACCCCAGCAATCCACTTCACCTCAATTTGTTTGCCAGAAAATCTTTGTTCCGTACCTACTTGTACTTGTCCCAGAGTGAAAAGGACTGTAATCTTGGAATTGCCTAATTCTTAAGTAGCTCTTGGTTGATGTAGACATCCATTTTTCAGGATAAACAAGGAATCCCATGGTGGCTTGGAATAAGTTACAAAGGAATTGGCCAGTACGACTTACAAGACAAAGTTAAGCCCAGAAAAGTAAGTTTTTTTGCATCTGATTTTTTTCTGGGGAGAACATGGTATGGTGTTGCATGTCAGAATATACTCTTTTAAGCTGTTGCTTATTAGACTGGTGGGCAAAAGACCAAAAGCTGGAGGCAGAAGGAGATTTCTGCTGGCACTGAGGCAGTAAATCTCTCCTAGATAGTGGAAACTCCCTTTGGGAGCTTTGGCTTGTGTGTCTTGAGTTTGGTGGTCTCAGGATGGGAATTTTGGCAGCCCCCAGGGGTAACTACAGAAATATGAAGCGGTTGTGTTTCTGCAAGGCCATGTACTCAGGCACTGTTTTCAATTCACTTTTGTAGGTGGGTTTTTTGTGCATGAAGTATAAAAGGCTCCACTGATACAGGCAGAGTACCAGGGGAGCTGAGTGAAATTGAAGACTTGTTGAAGCCACTGTGTGCTTCCATAAATTCTAAGGGAGAATTGAGAATAAATGCCAAGTACTGGAGGTCATTCTTCTCTTTCTCCAACCCATTGCTTCCCAGTGTGTCTGCTGCAGAGTGAGCTCTGCCCACACCCTGCTGTGCTGTTGGAGCAGGGCAGAGGGTCCTGCCTTGTTCTGCTGGCTCCCTCAGAGCCCAGACAGCAGCCTTGGAAGCCCACCAGGCACCCAAGGCATGGGGTGGTGGGAGCTCCCCCCATCCTGCAGCCATGTGTGTGTCCTTGTGACAGGACTGAGCCCTGCAAGTCTTTGAAGGGTTATTTAACCCCCAGGGCTGCTCCTGCTGGGGCTGTGCTCCTGGGCTGGGGCTGTCATCATTTCTGGTCATGTCTTCATTGAAACATCTAAGCCATGAGGGGATGGAGACCTGGGAGTTTGCTCTCTTTCCCTAGGAGTGATCTGGGCAGGAGTTCACATGAAGTTGTGCTCCCCGCCAGGGAATTTTTACATTTGCAAAACGATATTGTTTAGTGTATTGGTGCCAAAAAGCACAGCTTAAACTTCCTTGTTAAAGAGTAATCCCCCCCTTCAAGCTTTCAACTTGATCTTCTCTTTTTCTAGAGCAGGCTCTGACTTGGTTTCTTTTGGTGTATTTATATACTTTTGTGTCCAAGGGTGAGCTCTCATGTCCTTCCTTTGCTTTGTTCAGTAAAACACAGAGTTTTATCCCAGGTGTCTCTTCCCATGCCTGCACTAAAAGACAGTAACACAAGAGGAACCCTTTGTAAATTAAGTGAACTTGATGAAGCCATTGAATGTCAAAGGAGAGCATCAAGGAGATCCTCTTGCCCTTGAGTACTCTGCGGATTTTAGGCAACATCTATAAGATTTTCCAGCCAGGAAAGGATCCTTCTGCAGCCAAGATGTCCAGCTGTGACCAGCAGTGCTCTCCAAGAAAATGGAGCCTGCCTGGCTGGAAGCGTTGCTTCGCCAAGCATTTTTTATGCTTGTGGGATTTCAGTTTACAACATCAACCAGGCAGATTAAGAAAAATTTTTAAGGTCAGCAGGGCCCAGATACCAAGTCACACCCTGCAACAGTTAGTTACGAGGCGTTGTCTTTGAATGCAGCGGGAGTTGTGTTTAAGAAAAATAAAACAAAAACCAGAGGTCATCTCAGCAGAGGAAGTATTACAATGGCAATGAGAATAGTTGTTGGCTTCACTGAAACTATAGAGGAACAACAGAGGATAGAGATTAAAAGGGAAGGTGAGAGAGAGCAGCCTAAATGCAGGTGGAAGATTTAATTACAGTAATCTCATTGAAACTGTGGGGATGGATACGGCTGTAGTATCCTTAAGGATTTTTCTGGGACACAAACGATGTAAGCCACAGCATGTCCCGAGCCATGACTGCCTTTAACAAGTGGCTAAATATACAGACAGTTTCTTTATATGAAAAATGTTTCAGGGTTTGAAATACAAAGTGCACTTTAAGTGATTGGAGTCAGAACACTTTTGGGAGGAAAAGCAGACATCAGGTCTAGAGGGGCACCCACATCAAGACTTGGGTTTAGAGTTAAAATGCTGAGATACTGCTGCTTCTTTCAGTGTAACTACAACCCTGCTGCCTGTGAAGCAGCAGGCAGAAGTTCCTTTCAGTCAGTATTGTTGTTTGGTCATATTTATGAATGTATCAGAATTTATTTCAGAGAAAGAAGGGTATATACAGCTTGCCTGAATCTCCCAGGAGTCTCTCTGGAGCAGCAGGCAGGAGGGGAATAGGCATGTAAACTATTCCTGTCTTTGGAGCAGCGGTGCTAGTTTTGCTGGATTTAGCAGAATTTTCTTGCTTTGCTTTTTGGGAATGGAGCCAAACTCACAACTGCCATGTGCTGGTGTTATCCAGCTGTTTATACTGTGGATCAAAACTGCTGTTGTGTTTATCCCCAGCCATCTGGGAAAGAGCATCCTCATCGTGCTCCACTTCTCCAGTTGGTGATGTTTAAATATACATGCAGCTGATTAATAAATAGAGAATAATAAGAGGGAAAGGCTGAGTCAAAGTCTAACGGAGACTTGAGCTGGCCTTCCCAAATTCTAAAGCTACAAGGGATCTCTGGGTGTGCAAGCCTCTCTGATACTGGTTGTGGTGGGAACGCTGCAGCATTTTGGATGGGAGGCTTTTAAAAGGAATTGGTGCCTGTGCCCCAGTGAATTCACACCTGGGGATTTATTCTGCTCCTCATGTCTTCTCTGCAGTGCTGTCAGATGTGTTTGCTTCACCATAGAATCATAGGCATCTTGCAAGACCCAAGTCCATATTTAGAATAAAATTTTACTATTAATAATATATATAAGTATCTATTAGCTGCACCCATTAATGGAGGGTCAGTTAAAGCCAAAGAAATACAACCACCCTCTTCAAAAAGTGAAATCTTTTGGCTTTATCCAAGTAGGTCTCCAGGCAAAGACACCTAAATCCAAGCCTTGGAGCGCAGTGGTTCTCCCAGGATTTTGTTATTGGGTCAACACCAGTGCATGAAGTCCAGGGCTGAGAGCTCCTCACAGGAAGCAACTTGCAGGAGAGGCCTGGATGAGGCAATCTCCAGATCCCTATCACCCAGCCCTGCCAGGGCTCCATCGTCACCATCTGCCAGGGCAGTGTGTGGTGTTGGGGAGGCTGCTCTGGGACTCAGGGCTGGACCTGGAGAACCTGCCCTGGCTGTCTGGCTGTGTACAGCTGGCTGGGGAGGTTTGGCTCCAGCTATTAATATTTTGCTGGTTGACCTGAGATGGTTTGGACAAGGGAGTTTTGTTGCTCCAAGTCACTCCTAGGAGCTTGTATTGCTTCGGGAGCAGTTTCTAGCAAAGCCCAAGTGTCACCCATCACCCAGGACTGCCAGCTGAGATACTGAGGGAAGCACTGTGCTCCAGCTCCTAACAGACTGAAAAGGGAGAATTATTTTGTGTGTCATTTATGAAAATTGTCTCTGTAGATAAAAGCAGTGGCTCCACACTGGCTGGAGGTTACACTGAGCTCACTTGATTATCATCCTGAAGTCTCACAGGGCATTAAAACAGACTGGATTTGGCAACCCTTGTTCAGATTTGAGCTCAGACCTGGGATTAGCTCTGCAGTCCTGCTGCTTTGCAAACATATTCTCTTTCAGTTGCAGTTAATATTGAGAGTCACCTCCTGCTTGCAGAAGTGCCTCCTGCTTGCTGTGGGGTGGCATGCCAAGATCCTGTCCCTGGTATCCTCTGAATCAATTAGGAGAAGTATAAAACAGGTCCCAGGACTCTGTCATTTCAAGCCAGAATAGATCTCCCTTTATCTCCACCCCATTCTTCTCACTGGCGAGATAAACAATGTATGTCTTGTTAATGAAGGGTGTATTAAGGCATGAGTTGAGTTTATTCTGCGTGCAGCCAATATGTGAGGATCCTCTGAGGGCTGCAGAAGGCAGCTTGCTGGCTCTTTGACTTGTTCTCCCACTTCATTGTGTTTCTGTGGGCGACTCCCTTGTGATAAATTAACTGTGTTATCTGAAGAGAACTAATCTTGCTGTGGTATTGTTTCAAATGTCCAAGAATATTGGTTCTACTGCTTGATGTCTTGACTGCATTGTGTTCTCAGAAGTGTTTTTGTTAGCATATACTTGTTTTGAAATAGGTAATGTTTAACACAGGATGGTGTGGGCTGAAAGATCATCTCATTTCAAGGGACACCTTCCACTATCCCAGGTTGCTCCAAGCCCCATCCAACCTGTCCTTGGACACTTCCAGGGATCCAGGGGCAGTCACAGCTTCTCTGGGCCCCCTGTGCCTTATCACCTTCACAATATCTCTGTCTGGATTTAATACTTTCAGGGCTTTAGCTTTCCAAACTAGACTCCTGTCTGCTCAGACAATTTCTCTGTATTTCTCCCACTCTCTGTAGGGGTCTTTTTGTGTCTGAGTTTGTCCAGAAACTCTTTATTCATCCTTGCAAACTTTCTGACATTTTTGCGTTTCTCCTTGTTGGGATGCATTGCTCCTGAGCTGTGAGGAGGAGGTATTATGATATTTCTTTCTTAATTCAACATATGCTAAGTGTTGATGCTGAAAGTTTTCCCTTGCAGAACATTTACTTCCTGTAAATTTGCTGTCCTGCTTTGCTGAATAGTTCAGAACACAGCAGCATTGGAGAAGCCTTCTCAGCAGGCAGCTCTAATTAGGCAGAGATTTCTTTTATGGTGTTTATTTCTCACCAAGACATTGATTTAGATAAAAGATACTAAGCTCACATAATTACTTAAAATAAACACAGAGTTTTTACAAGACTGCTCTGAAATTCAGTTCTTTCCAGATGTGCAAAAAGTTGCTTGAACGTCACCTGCTGCAAAACACAAACGCTTTGGAGCAGTTTGATGTTGAGACATCTCTCAGTCTTATGATGCCAGTGCTAGTGAGGACCAGGCAAAAAGGGATCATAAGGTATTAGAAAAAAATATGATCGAAGAGGTTTTTAGAGGACTGGCTTAATATTTAAGGGATGAAGGATGCCTGCAGGTGAGCTCTGCCAAGATATGCTGGCACAGGTGGGAGCTGTCTGCCTCCTTCCCTCAGAAGGTGCTGCAGGTGGGGCACTTTGGCTCTCCTGCCATCTCCTCAGGTGCCTCCCTCCATGGGCAGGCACAGCAGCGAAACACAGGATTCCAGCTGAAGGCAGGATGCCAGACAGCTGAAATGCAGCAGAGGGGCTGAAACACTGCTCCCAGTGCTGCTGCCAGCATGGTAATTTCCCTCCTCGGGTGGGGTGCATTCCTGTGGGCAGAAATCTTTTATGTTTCCTTGCTCTGAATTGCCAGATTTGTCTGCAGATCTGTTCCCAGCCAGTTCCTGAGGTGCTGGTTGCTGAGCCTCCTTGCAGGCACTGCACGTATCACAAGGTGCTTTGGAAGTGCTTCCCGAGGGAAAGACTGCTGCAAACACTGTGGCATGGCTTGCACTTCCATGCTGACCTTACCCAAAGAACCCCTGGGTGGAAAGCCAGAGATTTGGGTAATTTAGCTCTTGGTCAGAATTTGTCCCTAACCTTGGAAACATCCCAGGTGCAATTCTGGCACCTGGGCTGGTGCAGCAGCATGTGGCCACACAGCCCCCGCACTCAGCTGCTCCCACATTTTCACCTCCTTGCACAAAGAAACTTTGTAAAAAAAATACTAAAATACCATTTTTCTAAACGAAACCCATCAGGCTCACAGCAATATTGAGCCAGGAGCCTGAGCAGCTCTCCTGCAGGTCTCTTTGGGCAGGGTCTCTGCCAGCTCCTGCCTGTGATCCTGACTGGGCCGTTTTTCTGATCCAGTTTACTCTTGCTGTCAGGCCAGGACAAACCTGCATTTTATTCAAAACTGGATGCAAGATCATCCAGGTAAAAAGCCAGCTGCTTCTCTTAAGGTGTTTCAACATTTAGGTATGCCACGTCTCTTTGGGTCACCTTAGACTATTACCATTCTTTTTGTGCAGAATGGAGGGCAATTCCTTTTTGTTCAGTGCTCCTGATATCTGGAATTGAATCACAGTAGAAATGCAGGGAAGCTTAAACTCGTGGGCTGGAAAAGCAGCAGCTGGGTGGTAGGAGTCTGGCTGGTGCACAGAGGTGCCTGAGTAATGAGATGTGATCAGAGCTGCACCTCCACCTTCTAAAAAAAAAAAAAAAAAATCAGAAAAACAACCTTGACCAGGCCAAGTTCTACTCAGAGTCAGACAGGCAGCCCCTGGGATGCTCAGTAGTTTTCAGGAGCATTTAAGGATCTGACAACCTACATGGATGGGAAGGCTATTAAGAAAACATTAATTAGCTCAGGTGGACTTAATCATCTGGTTAAAGGGAACATACATTGCAAAACTTCCACAAAAACATTTTAATTATTCCTAATTGTTCTTCCAGCCCTCAAAAACCAGTTCCAGATTTCCAGATTTTTTTTTGGCACTCTTTTGTCTTTAAATATATGCATGTAGTTTAGGTAAGATTGAAATTAGGAATTATTTAGGAACATGTCTGTACAGGGTAGGGAGTATTTGAAGGGAGCAGGATATCTCTAGAGCAGTGACGTGTGAGTGTTGCCTTTTGACCACGTTAGAAAAATTTCAGTTAAAGTTATTACTTTATTGCTTTGTCCTTGTTTGTATTGAGTCCATTTTTTCCCTCTTATCTTCATGAATCCAAGCATGTTAGGCAGAAACTTGTAATGCTTTCATTCAGGATTATTTTTATGTGCATCTGTGTAAATATTATTAACTCACAACTTATTCTGAAGCTGTTCATTTAATCATCAGCCTTTTTTACGGGGACCTGAGTTAGGAGGTGATAGCTAAGGAGCTTATATTGTTCTTAAGCGAGATAGTTTGAGGTCAGGGCACTTTTCAGTCCTCAAGAGCAAAGGGTGTCTTGGGTCCAACACCAATTCCCATCTCTCGTGCTGTGGAACAGCCGAGGGGGGTCCAGGAGTTATCCCGGACTTTGGGCAAGGAGGCAGAGATGTCTTTGTGCTGAATGTACCCCACTGTGAATGCTTGGGGCGCCCGTCAGCTCCTTTTGGGCTGGGATGGATCTCACAGGGTGGGGAGGAAGTGGGGCAAAGCTCTACCCACATCCTGAGGCAATCCCATGCAGGTTTTCTTAAAAACGCAAACGCCTTTTTTTACCCTTTCTCGGCGCTGCGAGTGATCCTGGTGTGGGATTTGCGCAGGATTCGCGCAGACCCCTGTGTCCCTGTCCCTGGGCAGGGGGCTGCTCCAGGTGCTGGGGCCGCTGCGTTTTGTCCTCCTGCCAAACGCGACCCTCCCCACCTTGGGACAGGTGTCCCCGTTCTCCCGCAGCCCTCCGGAATGTCCAGCGCGTCCGGAGGGGAAGAACCCAAAGGAAGTGATAAAGGGGACGGGGAATCATCACCCGCCACGACAAGGGGCAGCAAGGCAGTATTTTTTCCAGAGGTCATGTCTGAAGCACACCCATGGTTTTTACGAGCGTGGGAGCGCCGGGACGATGCTTCTGGTCGAACCTGTTGCCTCTGGGTGTGAGTCAAGGCTGGCGGGGCCGGGACACGGCATGGCAGGGACCCCGGGCAGCCCCCACGGCACTGCCCCCGGCCCCCACAGCCACCCGGGCCGCTCCCAGGGCTGCAGCCCCTCGGCACAGCCCTCCCCGTGCCCTCGGCTCTCGCCTTTTCCCTTTATCCGGGGAAAGGGGCGTGGGAGGCGGGTGGGTGGGTGGTGATGTCAGGCGTGTGTCAGCGCTGGGAGGCGAAGCTGCCGAGGCACAGGAGCAGGACGGAGGGACAGAGGGCACGGCACGGCCGGCTCTGCCCTGCCCATGCCACCCCTGCCACTGCCCGGCGGGGCCGGGAAAGCGGGACCGGGATCGGGGCTGCGGCCAGGTGAGTGCGGGATGCGGGCAGGCAGCCGGGGCTGTGCCGGGATCCCGGCTGGGATCGCTGCTGGAGCTCCCGCGGGCTCCTATTGCTCGGTGTCCTGGCAGGCTGCTCGGGTTGTTTCCTTTTGCCTTTTTATAAATGTATTTATCTTCCAAGTTCGGTGCAGAGTTGTAAAGGGACGCTTCTGGCTGGGCAGGAGGGCTGTGAGACAAACAGACTTACTTAAGCACAGAGGGAAACTGCCACAGTCGTCTAGAAAGTAATTTATTAATTCAAGTAAATTACATTTCCACTTGGCTTCACTTTTTCTACAGCAGGCTCTAACAGTCAGTTGTAGTCCTAGGAAAGTTTTAATTAAACAGAGGGAAAGGCTGCTGGAAGAGCCATCTTTTCCCCGAAACACAAATGCACTGGGTTATGTTTCATTGTGTTATTAATGTTTCAGATGCATCACAGCATATTATGTCATTTTTTACAAAACTTGAAGTGCTTCTGTAGTAGGAGGTAGCATGGCATGTCAGGTTTTGGCAGGGGCCAGCAGGAATGTTGTGTGTCCTGGGGGTTTCTGGTGTGGTGGCTGCACCCTTGGAGGCTTTGGCAAAACTCCAGTGGGGAAAGGAGGGAGTTGCTGTGATGGCCTGGATGCCTTGGCTGGATCCCTGATGTCAGAGGCTGATCTCTCCCTGAACCCTGTCCCTGCCTGCCCAGCTGGACAGAGGCACCTCAGGTACCTCCATGTGGGCTGCAGCTCTGGAAAGCAGCTGATGTAAACTCCAGCGTGCTGCTGCTCCTGTGGATCCCATCATGGGCAGGGGGACATCCCTGGGGACACCACGTGGGTCCCCATGTGCATCCCTGGCACTGCTGGGGAAGGGGGCAGGAGGTGGAGCTGCCACAACCTGCGAGGCTGGGCTGGGAAGATGCAGCCCCCCATGGCTCATCCCCAGGGCTGGCTGATGCTGCTGCTGTGAAAGGAAGGCAAATTCATATGAAATCCTGATCCCACGGGTGCAGCTGCCAAGCCCTGACTGACTTTGATCTCTTCTCCCAGCTGGCACTTTGCAGGAAATATGTGGGTTTCTAGCAGGAGGATGTGCTGGGGGTGGCTTCCTCCTGTAGCTGCTGTTGTTCTGTACATGCTGTACCTCTGCTCCAAAATGTCACACTGGATGTCTCACACAGTGTCTTCACAAGAGGAAGGTCTTGGCTTTTCCAAGCTGCTGCCCTTCCCTGGGGATGTTCTGACTCAGGGAAGTAGACCGTAGTTGTCTATAAAATTACTTTGTAAAGAGATTTTTGCATTTAATCAGAGAGAAAATTACTTTAGCTGTCCTGCCAAGATCTCTGGGAACTTCTAGCAGTGAAATTAAACGTGCTGTTGTTGGAGGCAGATGTTGTCACTGGCAAAATCCTCAATTTGCAACACATTGTCTCTAAGAGTGTGAAATTACTGAGGGGGCATCCTATATTTATGTGCTGCTTTTAATTGATGTTATGAATGTAGTTATTGCTCAGTCCATGCTATAGCTGAGGATACACAGGAATTGTAGTTTGCTGAAACTGTATCACCTTGGAATGAGAGGACTGGTGATTTAGTGACTGTGTGCTGCTTCTCTCTCCCAATTCTCCTAGCTATTTCAATGGAAACAGCTGGAAAATCTCTATTTCCGTGAGAAGAAATTTGCTGTGGAAGTACACGATCCCCGCAGGTGAGGCTGGAGGAGGCTGTTCTGTCATGGGGTTAATCTTTACCCAGAGTGGGAACTCACCATCACTGTTAGTGGATGGGGTGGGAGGTGCCTCAGAGCTAACACCTGAGTTTACTCTGGGCTTTGGGACTGATCCTGATCCAGCGTTTGGCAGGGCAGACTGGGGCTGTCTCAGCTCTGGGAGTCCTCTCAGATTCCCTGTGTGTCCATTCAGGGAATTCTTGGAGCAGGGGGAAGGACTGTTTGTCATGGCCAATTCTGCAGCAGCACTGGGTGATGGGATGAAGGAAATACGAGTTTTTGCATCCCTAAAATAAAGGCTGAGCCTTGCCTGGTTAAGAGGGAGGCATTGTGGACTTTAAACCTCCAAGACCAGTCTTGAAATTACATTTCTTTTCACCTCCTCAGAATTTCAGTGTCAAGAAGGACCTTTGGTCAGAGTGGGCTGGTGGTGCAGACCTGGTATGCAAACACTTCCCTGATCAAGTCCATCTGGGTGATGGCAATCAGTCAGCACCAGTTCTACTTGGACAGGAAGCAAAGCAAAGTAAGTTATGAGGCATTTTACTGCAAGTGTGGGTTTCAACACCTTTCCTGTATATCCTTCAGTGTATGCTTTTCCACGGATGGACTGCTCTCCAGAGAAAAACTACAAATTGTTTTAGTCAGCTTTTTGAGCAGTCTGTTAGTGGTGGTATGGTTATTTGATCCATTTTAGCCTGCCTGCAGTTAAGGCCTATGGAAGTGTAATCACGGAAGAGGGAATTCCCATGTCTGGGTGTCTAATCTGCCTTTCCTTTTGTCTCCTTTCCTGTGTTTGTTTTGAAAGCTGCAGAGATTCTGAGCTGGGAGATGGTTCAGGTTTTGGGAGAGAGGGGAAAGGAATGCCAAACAGCCCTTGTATACCGCAGGCAACTGTGTGATGCTGTTGCTTTAGCCTTAATTTTGTGGGAGATGAGGTGTGAAATGTCATCTTCTGTGATGTGTTCTGAAGTTAATTAGAGGTAACTCAATGAGGTTGGATTTTTTTTTTTTAACTCCTTCAGGCAAAAATTCCATCAGCCAGAAGTTTGGATGACATTGCCATGGATCTGACAGAGATGGGAACACCAAAAGTGTCAAAGCTGGTGACTTTGGAGGCCAAGAATCAGCTTATTATGGCCAGTAATGGCAGTTTGATCTCCTCAGGTAATATTGCATGTAGATGTGAAGTAGCCAAATATAGTGGGGCTTGTGTTTGTTAAAAGGGAAATGAGACTACCAGACAATAAAAATGGCCTTTATCTGGAAATCCTCTGATACAGAGTGTGTTTTCCAGGGTCTCAGGATTCAGAGGTCAGTGAAGAGCAAAAGAAGGAGAAAATAATGGAACTAAAGAAGAAAGAGAAACTCCTTCAGGAAAAACTGCTTCAGAAGGTTGAGGAGCTGAAGAAAATCTGCCTGCGAGAAGCGGTGAGAACTGCACCTTACACTGAGTTTGGGCAGGTGGGAGCTCCTTCTCCCACTGGGCCTTACCTGGAGCCCTCTCTGTTCCTCAGGAGCTGACAGGCAAGATGCCCAAGGAGTATCCTCTGGGTGCTGGAGAGGAGCCTCCCCAGGTGAGAAGGCGTGTTGGCACAGCGTTCAAGCTGGATGACAACCTGCTCCCCAGTGAGGAGGTGAGATTGTTGGCACAGCAGGGCTGGGGTGGCCAGACCAGTGGCCAAAGCCACTTGTAGGTAATCCAGCTCTTCCCTGGGTGTTTCAGGAGGAGGCAGCTGGGACAGTTGATTGCATGGAATGGGAAATTTTGGTGGGTTCTGCCCTTCTTTCAGCCACGCTTTGGACTGACCAGGAAATTGTTTCTAAAGGGCTTAAGTTCACCCAGCCTGAACCCCTGATCTGGCCACAGCTGCATGAATTTCAATGGATATTTTGCTGCTAATTAGAGAAGATCAGGTGCATAATGCCATTTGGCAGCCCATGGCTCTGAGTTTTTCTGGAGCATTGACTTGTGTTGTGTTGGGATGGTGTTTGAACCCAGAAGGTGGCAGGGCTGTGCACTGTCCCCCTTGCAAAATCATCTGTCTCTGAGCATAGCTGTGTGACAGGTGGCAGGAGGAGGAGTTTTACCTGTGGCTTAATGAAGGTTCCACCTGAGTAAAACCTCCCTGCATTGCTCAAGAAGCTAAAATGAACTTTGCTGGCAGAGACTGACTTGAGTGATATGATAATCCAGATGTTTGCAGTTTCTGGACACACTCCATTCCCCCTCATCCCTTCTGAGATTTGTTTACAAGCTGTATCATCCAAGTAAGTAGGTGTTGGGCACTTGGCATCTGTCTTTCACCAGAAACTCACTGCCCTGCCTCACAGGGCTGGTGTGCTCCCTGTCTGCAGCAAAGTGATTTTGTGGACTGCTTAAATGCTATTAAACCAAAATCCTGCTGACCAGATTTAATAACGTGTTGCTTAGCACTTCTGCAGTGCCTTTCATCTGAGCTTCTCTAAGTAGTTTACAAACAATTAATTAAAGCCTGAAACTCCCTCTTACGTAGGTATGGTGATACCAATTTCCATTTTTATTTTCTCTGAAGTAGGGAGAGATTTTGAACAGTTCTTTTCAGGGTTGGACTCACAGCAGGAGGTTTAGCAGCCTAAACCTGGATTTAAGAGCCTGTGTTATGTCACCTGGGCTTCAGAACTTTGGACCTTGCCCAAGAGATCTCGAAATTGTGCCCTAGTCAGAAGTAAGATCTAGGACTTTCATATGCTGAGATTGTCTTCTGTATAAACTTCAGTATTTCTGTATTTTGTGCTCAAGACTTCACTTCATCACCACAAAAACATATCTTTTTAATGACTTTCACTGATAATTTCTCTCTGGAGTACAAGCAAATAACTCATCTCACGAATTTGCAGGATCCTACTTTGCAGGACTTGGAGAGCAATTTTATCATACACCAAAAGCTGGTGGAAGCTGCAAAGAAACTTGCCAGTGAGCCAGACCTCTGCAAAAACGTGAAGAAGAAAAGAAAGCAGGAGTATGCTGATGCTGTAAAAAAGCTGCAAGAGATAGAAAACTCCATAAATGAATATAGAATCAAGTGTGGCAAAAAACCAACCCAGAAATCAACTCTGGCTCTACCAGGTGAGAGAATTCCCCATGTTCTGGTGCAAACAGGAGGGAAAAAGAGCAATTTGGCTTACTTAGAAACCTTGTTTACATCTTCTCTGTGTGGTTTTTATCTTCTCCAAGGCAGTTAAATAAGAAAAAAAAAAAAAAGATGATACTGCTGCATCTGATACTCAGTGCACTGCTGCAGGCTGGGGGCAGAGTATGCCACAGTTTTAGGAGCAAGCACAGACATGTTCCAGCACCAGATATGGGCTGAAGGTGCTGTGCACAGAAAGGCTGGCAGCAACACTTTGGATGAAGCTTTTCTGATGCCTCAATTCGTGGTGTGTTGAGTGCAGTTGTACGTCTGAGATGCCACATGCAGCATCTCTTCCTCATCCCTCCTGTGGTGCTTCAGTTCCAGCAGAAATAGAGCAGGCAGGATGGGGGAAATAAGGATGAAAGACATTGCTTCTTGCTTGACAATTCCTGGTTTCCAGGAAGCCATGTAAGTGAAGTTCAGGAGT
The DNA here is from genome assembly GCA_013400855.1 of Buphagus erythrorhynchus. NCBI lineage: Eukaryota > Metazoa > Chordata > Aves > Passeriformes > Sturnidae > Buphagus > Buphagus erythrorhynchus. The sequence goes on along the minus strand of VZTT01007767.1, from coordinate 110,555 downwards.
TTATGAATGAAGTTAGTAGCAAACAGATTTTTTACTAAATCCATTTGCCACTGATGAGCACAGTAAAAGCAGATACTCTTGGTCCCCCTCCATTCTGAGAGTGTGATTCTCCTAAGGGAAGTGAAATTCTTGCTGCTTTGTAGGATAATGTGTGCAAACCTGTTAGTATCCAAGCCAATTCAAGGAGTTTTGGATCCTTACCCCGACACATCACGGCATCACTGGACTATCCATCATCACACAGTGATTATTCTGAAAGGCTGGTGATCAGTATTTAATGTGGCCCAGCTTGTTCCTGATTGACAGAAGGGAGGGAGACATCTGTTTTTCCAGTCTCTTGCTCACCAGTCTGGATACTGATTGTGGAAAGTCCTGTTTTACCTGGGGCACCTGGTGTGTGGTAATGACCAGGAGAGCTGGTGAGCAGAGACATCCATCCATCCATCCATGGGCACTGTTGTTTGTTGCTGGCAGTTTCTTGCCCTGTTGTCCAAGCCAGCAATAAGCAGCTGCATTCCCTTCCAGTCCCAGGCTCTCACCCTGCAGCCTGTATTTGTTTATCAGTAATTGATTTTATGTGTAACCTTGTCACTGTCACCAGCAGTGCTCTCCAGGTCTGGTTTCAGAAGGCTGAGCAATGATGAGTCACTGAATTGTGTCTGTGAATTCAGGGAATGACTTGTTGGAAGTAGTATGTTAAATATTCCCATTGATTTATTGAATCAAACCATAGCTATTTCCATCCCAGCCCCAAGGGATAGGAGGTGAAGGACATATTGGACTGCTTTCTGTGTTCCACTTCCCTTTCCTCCCTCTCTAGCCCAGAGTTTCTTTCTCCCTTGCAGAGATTTGCACAGACCTGGGATTTAAATTCAGATATGTCACCATATCTGAGTGTCAGCATTGCACACCCCCCCCCCTGAATCCAGCACTATAGCTTTAGGCTGGCTTTTTTCTCTTCCTCAGCAGGCTTTGTTCCTCCCCACACTGGGCCCAGTTCCACATCTTACCACCCCGTGGTCAAATCCACATGAATCAGCTCCCCTGGAGCTTTTTCCCAGTGTCAGGTTGCAAGCAGAGCTGCAGCCCATCCTCGGTGGTCTGACAAGTCCCCCCAGGGCAGAGGCCAGTCCTGGTTTTTGCTGTTCTTGAGCAGCTGCTCCATTTACTGCATTCTTGTAACCAGACCTTTCCTGGCAGCGAATTGTGACAGCAGGAGCAGCACACATTGCACGTGCTCGTGGTGGCTGAGGGCACAAGCAGGTGCCTTACACAAAGTGGCTGCCACTGTCTTTTTTTTTTTTTTTTTTTTTGTTTTTTTTTTTTTTTTTTTTTTTGTGCTTCCTTTCTCTCATGCTTGAAGAGTTATGGAGATTTTTCACCCCACCAGTGCCATATCTTGCCAGAAACAGCCTAGAGATTGAGCTGGCCCTGGGTTAATTATCTCTAGTTCAGCCTCATTTCTCTGCTGCTGGTGGTCTGCTGCAAACCTGAATGAGGACAGGCTGTTTCTCAGTGAGGGACAGTGTGTAGCATCAAGGGAGACAGGTAGAGTGAAGTGCCGTGAATAAATAACAAAACGTAAAAAGAAACAAAAAATTAGTATGCCCATGCAACAGTTCCTGTTTTCTGTGTTGTTTGAATTTGCAATACCTTGATGGAAATCAGTGGAATTATTCTGGATTGATCTTAATTTAATTGAAACAGGATCTGTATGCTGATGAAACATTCAAAAGCGAATGCCAAATTTTAAAAGGCTTTTTGTACCTACCTGGTGGGGTTTCAGGTGTACCTAGAGGAGATTAGCTGCTAACAGCCAAGCTCGACATGTCTGTGTAGGCTCCTGACTCCTACTGAAGCACCAAAACACCCTGTGAGATCTGTTGGAAGTGGGGTGGAAAACACCTTTGTAAATCTTGGCTTGATTCCTGCTGCAGATTAAAAAAAAAAAAAAATCTTTGATAATTACCTGGGTCGCTTGCAGAACTGCAGTGAACACACAGAGTGATGATAGACCAGGACTGTCTTCAGGCTGTGGGGGCTAAAGAATATGGATTGCAGTGTTACAAGTATCAGGTGGCTCTGAAACTCAAGAAAATAAACTGTATTAAGATACTTGTAAGTTGATGTTGGCTCTTTTATGCTTAAAGTGTTTGTTTTTATTCACAGATGATATAATTCCATCTGAGAGCAGCTCCCTGTCAGACACTACCACCTATGATGATGGTATGATGCTTATCCTTTTTTCCCCCCAGAAGTTTGTCCATTCAGAGATATTTCTTTGACTTAATGTCCTTTAGCATGTCCCATCCCTGGAAGTATTCAAGGCCAGGCTGGACAGGGCTTTGAGCAAAACCTTTTAGAGGAAAGTGTCCCTGCCCATGGCAGGGAGTTGGAATTAGATGAGCTTTCAGGTCCCTTCCAATACAAGTAATTATATGATTCTATAATTTTGGTGGCTTTTGATGATAAGTTACTTTATAGCAGAGGGAAAAATAGCTACTCAGGAATGTCTTTCCTCTTAATGGGTTAGTTATTGAAAGTTTCTGCTTTGTGAGCTGACCTGAGTCATCTTTAAAGAAGGAAGTTGGTTTTAACATGATCAACCTGCAAGCTGAGGACACTGTGGGTATCAAATATGTTGTCTGTAGGGCCTGGCCTAGAACTGAAGGGTTTACAAATAGAGAGAATTAGCCCAGCCTTTCTGATCTCACAGCTACCATAAAACTTAGAGAAAAGTGGAATAGTCACAGATACTAACGCTCTATTTACGTTTATCTGTTCCCTAGTGAGCTTGCATGGGTTGGTGTTTGCTCAGCTTACTCATTTCACACACACACCCACAGACACACTCACACCCTGTTCCACAAGGTGGAAAGGACTTGGCCTGCCTCTCCCTTAAACTGGAAAATCGTCATTTGGGGACAAACATTGTCTCAATTATTACTCCCTTTTCAGTTTGGGCCTGATTCTGATCTCACTTTTTCCCAGTTTTAGACTTGTACAAACCAGGTGGTGCTATAAAATGGATTTACACCTGATTCCTGCTTGTACAAGTAGAAGTGGAGCCAGGCTTGTGAACATGTTCTCTGTGATGCTCATCCTGCATTTATATGTATTAGTTGGAGTTTCCTGTTGGCTCTGTCGGGACCTGGTTGTGCCCTAAGCAAAGTGAGAACAAGGATCAAACCAGCATCTTCCCAATTGCCTTCAGCCAAATGTGTCTGTCAGTTGTCTTTGCTCATTCAGTTGTTTTTGAAGTCAGTCCCTTTTAGGTTGTGCTTCAAAACTAATTCTTAAAATGTAATTTTCAAGAGCTGGAAGGTGAGGGACAGAAACTGGCCTTTGCAGAGGCTGAGCTTGCCTGCTTGGCTCTGGAAAGGATTGCTCTGCAAACAGATGTTTTCCCAGGAAGTTCCATTCTGGGATCTGGCACAGCCCCAAGCTGGGTGTAGTCTCCATAGGAGTTGGTGCTGCTGGGATCTGAGGAGCCTCCACGATGTCCTGTCTGTGTGGAGAGAGCTCAGTGCAGGCAGGAAATCTTTTCTAGATCCACAGCTCCTGTCATTGTCTCTGTACTGCGAAGTGCTTCTCCTTAGGGGCCACAGATCTGCACCCAGGGCAAAAATATCACAGATTTTGCTCTAACAAAATGCATATTCCTTTCCAACAGTCAGTGAATCACTTCCTGCAGCAGCACAGAGACCCAGCTCTGCACAGCTTTCTCCAAGACTTCCTCCACCAAAGTCCCTCGGGGTGGAGAGAATTCATCTCAGGAAGTCATCCATAAACGAGCAGCTCTTGGAAAGCAGACATTCCAGGTAGGCACATCTCACTGCTGCTGCACTCTCCACCTGCTGGCATGAGCTCCATCCTGCCCCTGCTGAGCATTCCAGCAGAGCCACTGCCCCTCTGCTCTTCTGGGCTTACAGGATTTGGTGATGGGAGCTGAATTGCCTGGTTAGGAACAGAAGTGTGGATAAGTAGTTGACACAGTATCTCAAACCAAAGAGTAGTGTCGTTTTTGTGAAGAGGTTTGAGATGAGTGAGAAATTTAATAGAAGGGCTTTATTTAAGGATTTGCTAGTGCCTACCACTGCTGTCATTCTTTGTGTCAGTTTCTGGGGTTTTTTCAGTGTTAATTTAACAACTTGTCATTTTCCTGATGACTGTGCTTAGTGGATTCAGACAGCACCAAACCCTAACCATCCCTCCTGATGGTATCAGTATTTCAACAGGTAATTCATTGTCAGATGAATTCAGCAGGTATTTCATTGTCAAAGCAGACACAATTTATGTAAGGCCTGATGGAGAATTCTCTGTTTATACGCAGAGCTACTGGGATTCAGCCAGGTTCCATCATGAGTGTGTGTATCTATGGGATTTGGGCACTTTACGAGCTAGAACAGCTCCATGGAGCACATCAGTAGCAGTAGGTTTGCAGGTGACTTGTGTGTTCATGTCTGATCTGGTGCTAGCAGCTGTTCCCAGTGTAGGGATTCCCACTGATCCTGAGATTTCTTGGCCTGTCTTGTGTGAGCAGGCTGTTAAAGACACACTTAAAACATTTTAGAGTTTTGAACAATGCCATGTCTTTGCTTTTTTCTCATCTGTCCCTCAAGATAACTGGAACACTCCTCCACATGAAGTTCAGAAGTCAAATTATAGCCATATATACTCATTCAGCTGTGATGTGCTTCATTTGAAAACCTAATTCATTTGCTTCTCTGTTACCTGCTCTGTCTCTCCTTGATGGTTCTGTCCTTTGGCAGCAGCTTGTCCTGTGAAGACCTCCCCTGAACCACACGAAGGGGTTGAATTTTCCTTCCTCTTTTAACAACTCTGTTTTTCACACATCCACTTAACGTTTGTTCTGCCCTTTCTTCTGTTTCTCCAAGGGCTTCAGGCGCCCGTGCTCGGTGTGCTGTGCCTTGTGTGGTGTTTAACCCTTGTGTGATGTTGAACCTCACGGGGTTTGTCCCCTTTGCTGCAGGGAGGTGCTCTCGACGCACAGCAGCCCTTTCCGCACGCTGGAGCGGCCGGCGCAGCCCCAGGGCGGGAGGAGCATGCCCACCACCCCTGTGCTCACTTGGAACGCCTACAGCAGCAGCCACCTGCAGTAAGGGAGCCCTGCTTCACTGCCGTGCCCAGCTGGGGAAGCATAAAAATAAAAGCAAATGGTGTTAAGAGGGCAAAGGGTCGTTTGCTGCGTGGTTTTCCCCACAGCAGGCTCTCAAAATGTTGGTTAGAGCCATTAATATGGGAAGCGAGCTGTAATATGAGCTCACCTGTGCTATTAGATAGCTGACAATCCATGCTGGAGCAGGAGAAATGCTAAGAATCTTAAAATGTTAGCAAGAGCTGAAGGTTTGATTGGGGTAGTGCAGCCTTAAGAGACAGATCCAAAGGAAACCCATCTTTCCATGTTCTGCTCCAAGCTTGTTACTTGTGTAGGCTTTGCCTTTCTAAAAGCCAAAGGAGCTCTCCTGTAAATCGTTACCAAATGTGTGGTTTTGACCTTAGCTCTGTGTGTCTCTGTCACAGATTAACCTTGCTCATCCTGACAGATTATTATAAGGCACATCTCCTACTGTTGCAGCCAATACTAAATTCAGCCAAACTGAATTCTGTCCATTGCAAATACTCTGTGTGGAAAGATAAGGCCGGATTTGTGTTGTGCTTGGATTGGGGAGGCAGCTGACCTATGCATGTGTGCTCTCCCCAGCTCTGTGTGTGTGTTTGTGTGAGACTGCCTTTAACCAGCTAACATCTGTGTTGTTCCAGGCCAGATGTTTCCCCACACCACTGCCGGCAGCGCAGCGGAAGTCTGGAATCCCAGACCCACCTGCTGTCCGAGGCTCCTGCTGACAAGACAGCCTTCTCCCTCTCCAAATCCCAGCGGAGCAGCAGCACAGAGATCCTGGATGATGGATCATCTTACACCAGCCAGTCAAGCACAGAGTATTACTGCGTGACACCCACTCCCAATCCATATTACACCACTCAGACGCTCGACAACAGGACCAGGGGTCGAAGACGGTCAAAGAAACACAACATTTCTGCTGCAAGTTCAGGAAGCATGCCAAACCTGGCCCACAGGGACGTCCGCAGTGGTGTCTTCCACAAAAACCAGGAGCAGCCTTCCTGTAATTACTATATTTCTGGATACTCCCCATACACTGAGCCTGACGTTTATTACAACGGAGGATATGTTTATGAGAGTGACACGGAGGGGCAGTACAGTGTCAATCCCTCCTACCGCTCCTCGGCACATTACGGATACGAGCAGTGCCGGGAATTCCGGTCCTACCACGAGGACGAGGTGGACAGAGTTCCACACAACCCTTACGCAACCCTGAGGCTCCCAAGGAAGCAGGTTGCTAAGACAGAGCACATAACCAAAAACATTCACAAGGCCTTAGTAGCAGAGCACCTCCGTGGCTGGTACCAGCGTGCCTCCAGCCAGAAGGAGCAGGGTCACAGCCTGCAGGCAGGCTTTGAGTCGGACCGGGGATCTCAGAGGAGTTTGGGCTTTGCTGGTCTGCAGACGCCGTGCTCGCCGAGCAGCCGGGTGTCGTCCTTCTCTTCGGGTAATGCCTGATTTCATCTGTGTTTTTTGGGTGTTTTCGTAAGTCCCTGCTGTGCTTTCAGCTCTGCCCCCTGTTACTGCCTCAGTGAAATCAGCAGAGTGGAAGCCAGGCCAGAGCTCTGTCCTGAAAGGCGGATCTTGTTCCACCTTTCAGGACCCAAGTAGGATCTTGTTTCGTTCTTGGAAGGAAAGTCGTTGCTTGTTATCTGCTCCTAAGGGTAAAACAGCCTTTTGCTCTTCCTGTAAGCACAGTAACCCAGAGAAGGACAAAAAACATTTGAGTTTCAGACAGGTGTATTTAGCAACTAGAAGCAGTGTACAAAGCTTCATGCCATGTAAATGCAGTGGCTGTGATGGCTTCCCAAAATACAGTCCAGTGAGCATCACTGAACATGTCAGAAAGCACTTTAAAAGGTCCAGAATACCTCCTGTTCAGTGCTTGCTTCCCTACAGGGCTTATAAATCATATTTTGTGTTTGCATTGTCTGCCTGTGTCCTGTAAAACCCCACAGATATCACTGATGAGAATAGTCTTGTTTGCCTCAGCTGATTTAGCTGAAGAAAAAGGTCTAATTTGTCGTAATCCTTTTTTTTAATTCCAGCATCTTCTACAAACACTGCTGGGAACTGGAGAAACCCCCTTGCACTGGGACTTTCAGACTATGATACCTTGTCTCATTCCTCCTACGCCAGCTGTTATGGGAATGTTTATGGCAACCTTCCTTTGCAGAGCAGGTGAGTAGAATATATTTATTTTCTGCCCCTGCTTGTGGGACTCACCCAAGGGCTGCAGAGAGCCCAGGGTCCGCTTGGTCCTTGCAGGAAATCCTGCAGCTCTCACTGCTTCTGCGTGGCATTTTTCATGTGTCCCCCCCACTGCAGAATGCTTGGCTGTGAGGACTGAAAGCTCCTGCCCTGGGGAATGACTCTGCCCCCACAAATGCCATCACATTTAAATACACTTATGCTCAGTGTAATAAGTACCCCACGTGTGCCTCCTGCTTTGTGGGTTGCAGTTTGTGCTTGCTGCCAGACCGACTTGTGTGAAAATACTGAATTTTTAATTCTGTTTGTTTTAAAATAAATGAAAGTGTAAGGGAATACATAAAAACTGCTGCTAGATCTTTTTTTTTCTAAACTACGCGCTATGGGCTGTTTTACTGAAGTGATTTAAAATATCTATGGCAACAGTGTTTAAAAATACTGTTTCTACTAATTTTTTAATTTCTTATAATTGAGCTTTGAAAATTCTGCTTGTATTAGCAGCTTTATCTAAATGAGGTTCATTAGCTATTAATTTTCCATATTCTGAATCACTTGTCTGATCGTTCATCTGTTTTATTTTCTACTTGAATGTGATCATGGCAAACAAGCAATCAGTACACCCAACAGAGTTGGCAGAGCTCAAGGCCAGGTTGGATGGGGCTTGGAGCAGCCTGGTGTAGTGGAAGGTGTCCCTGCCTGGGGCAAGATGAGCTTTAAGGTCCCACCAAGCTAAACTGTGATACTGTGACAGTTTTGAGCAGCTGAGATTCCTCTTGCACACAATTTTACTGATTACAGCACAAAAAATGGGTTTGTCTTTGGAGGCAAACTCAAAGTAACCAGCATGACTTTGAGCCCAAGGGAAGTGCTTGAATTTAGGGGCTCAGCTGATCCTGGTGCCTTGTCTGTGTTGCAGGACGTACGCAGAGCCAAGCCAGCTGGGAGGGGAGGAGGAGGATGGTGTGGAGGAAGAGCTGCCCAGCAGTGAGCAGAGGCTGTACTGGCACGAGGACTCCAAGCCTGGGACACTGGTGTAGCCCCTGTGCAGCTCCTCTTTCCTACCCCTGCGTGCCTTGCACAAAACACCGCGGCTCCGAGGCGGACCTCGGGTGGAACTGGCAAAAGGAACAAAAAGAGGAAGCAAGCTGTTCTGCTGGGAAGGGTTGAATTCAGCAGTAAGAGGGACTGTAGCAAACAGACAAAATCTTACCACAAATGGAGTTTCTTTGTGAATCAATACAGCCCACGGGAGCCAGGGCAAGCCACAGTTCATCGATGACCAGATGCAGCACTTGGTTGAAGTACTTATATTTAGCAAGCACTTTTTGGGAAGATTGGAAGGTGTTGAAGGCAAACCTCAGAGAAAAAAAAATGTGAAAAGGAGACTCTTATGGAAAAACCGGGAATTCTAGGAGCACAAGTCTGATGTCTGAAAGAAGAAGAAAAAATGAAAATTTATTCTGCCATGGCTTATGAGGACCTGGAAGAGGTTTCATAGGCTTATGAAGGATAGATACTGTGTGTGTGAGTGAGGCAAAGGGTGACTGAATCAGTATTGGAACATTACTTGAAGGAAGGCTGGAGTTTTTTTTATTATGGAGGTTTGAATGAGTCTGTCCAGTTTTTGGGGTGTTATTAAGAGTGTTTGTTAGCACCACAAGCAACTTCTGGAAAGAAAAAAATTTGCTGACACATATGTTGTGTAAAACTATAGGTAGTTGTGGATTTGGAAACAGAAGCAGTCAACTTTAAACTCTCTTTTCCATGATAAAAAATAATTAATAGTGGCCCATTTAATGACCTTTCCATGGTACAGCTTCACAGTGTGGAGGAGAAGGCAAATTTTCACCGTGGCTGCACGGTGACCCCTGTTCATTGAGTGACAATGACATGTTGCTGTGCCACAGTGGGTCGAGGACCCACAGTGGGGAACCCCAGGGCACAATTTGGTAGCAATGGCCAGTATTTTAAGGTGGATACAAACACAAACAGCCAAGTGGGTGCCTTAAAATGAGGGGCATTAGGATTGTACCACAAGTCACCTGAACTGTGAGATGCTTTTCAAAGGCACCGAGTGACAGAGCAGCGTTTTCACAGAACCATTTGTGTAGGAAAAAAAACACGTTACTGCAATCTTGGTTTAAGAGGGATAAACCTACCTCAGGTCATCCATCTGTAGGAACAAACTGGCACAGGGTTATCCTGCCTGATTCCTGCTGACTCGTCTGCATATGGTAAAATCTCTCGTTTCTCAGCTGTGCTGTGCTTCAGGATTCCAGAAATGGTGCTCTTTTGTTCTTTTATACAAAAGATTAGTTACTCCTTGTTCATATTGTGAATAGAAAGGTTTCTGATAAACTTTTTTGACATTTTTTACCAGTATTCCAGAGCATGTAATATATACAGAAGGACACACTTGTTAAGCTGGTACTTAGTTGTTTGTATTATTAGAGTTGCGATTTGGAATTAAACGAACAAAAACAAAATAAAAAATAACTTATTTCCTTGGTTTTGCATATTTGTATAGCCTTCTAGAAATGCGAGAGCTCTTTTTGCTTATTCTTTTACTACTCCTGAATTTTTTAGACCTATTATTTTGTATAGGTCAATAAACTAAAAAGTGTGCTACCAAAACCACTTCAGCATTTCTCCTGTTTCTCCTTGAGTGCTTGGGAAAGTGTGGTGTGTGTTATTTCAGGGCTTTGAAGTAAATCACCGTGGTCTGATATCTTTTGGCCTGTGGAGTTGGGTGGAGTACAGAGGGTCAGTGGCTTTGTCTGAAGGAAGGTTGGCCCCAGGCAGGTCAGAGATCTGAACGAAAACATCAGAATATCAGGTCAGAATTTCTGCTTTTCCATCAGCTGTACTGAGGGAGCCAAGCTGGGCTCACTCAGCATCCCTCCAGTGATACAGAGGTGTCCTTGTGTTGTTGAAAATGCTTATTGCTTATCTATCTTTGCACCTAGGAATTGCCACAGCCTCTCCCATTTGGAACATGGCTTTTGGGGTTTGTGTTGCTCACATGCTGGGTCCTCTTTGGAGTTTGCTCCCCCTGAGACACACAACTATCTCTAAGAGTGACAACTGCTTCTGCACCCTTGGTCACCCAGTAGTTGAGATTATTCAGTCTCACTCTCCTCTCTTCAGAGTTTTGCCATTCTCTACTTTTTGTCATGTGCATAAACTTCACAACCACCACTGAATTTTATTCTTATTTCCAGGTTGCTGGTGAAAATAGATGTTAAAAAAAACTGCACATGTGCCCATTAAAATTACCCCCATGGCATTGTAGTTTTGCATTTCTCCCAGCAGCATTTGAGGGTTTTCTGCTTGCAAATTCTTCATAAATTGACTGTTCCCTGCTGCTACAAACCACCAGTGATTTGAGCAGGAAGCTGAGTGATCCCAAGTCCAGTTCCTTACCCAGAGCTCATGGAATTGGTGCTCTCAAGGCTTTTCCTACAAAAAGGAAATGAGATGTGTAGCAAGGCCTGTGCCCCATTTAAAGCTTGGTTTGCATTCCTTTGTTTTAATGCTATATACACGGAGTTTTGTATTGGCTTTTCCATCAGCGTTCAGGATTTAGCTCAGCCCAACACATCCGTGTTGGCACAATGCTGGCACTCAGCCTGGCCTCCCAGCTTGCTGGGACACTACCAGGGTGATTTTGGATGAAGTTGTTGAGAAGATGGGAATTTGAGGTGAGTTTGGGTTGAGGATGGTCTGCTGTATTTGGGGGTATTGTGTGTAAAGCCTCTAGGGCCAGAGTTCAGAGCCTGGTTGTGGTTTCCAGTTGGCAAGAGCTGAGCAGAGGGACTGGAAATCCAAGTGGGGTGGTGGAGCTGTAGCTTTTGAGCTCCTCTTGTCATTCTCCACATGCCTGGCTCTGCAAGGGTTTTGTTTTTAGGAACTTCTATGAAGGGTGGAAGTACAGTGTGAAGAAGGAGGCCCAGGAGAAGAGAATAAGAATATCCAACTTTTCTCAGATGTTGCTTAGGGTCAGTCTTGGTGGCACAGGGAGGGAAAGGGAGACCATGACGTCCCTGTGGTATCTCCTGCCAATCAAGGGAGCTGCTCCTGCACCCAGTTGTTCCCCAGGACCTTTAACTTTGCCCTTTGCAGATTTCCAGCTTGCTTTGTTGCATTTCTGGAGTGATGTTTTGTTGCAGATGTTCAACTGTTCACAGTCTGTATAATGCAGCTGAGGAGGTAATAAAGACATACTTGTAATCATTATCTTATTTGTTCACAGCTGAAGTACAAATTGCCTGTGCTTTGTTTGAATTCCTATCTCATCTGTGTGTTGCTGTTTAACCACAGCCTGCCTCACCAGGGTAACTGAGGACATCTAGTGCCTGAGAGCAGAGTTGAAGAGAGGAGCCTTCCTGCCTCCTGTGCTCCTCTGGAATCCTTCCTGTCCTCGCAGTATGAAGAAATACCTAGAAATTCTGATTTGGTAATATTAGAACAAAGCCAAGAGGTGAACAAGGTGAAACGCCAGACCCACAGGGTTTGATTTTACAAACATCTCTCTTCAGAAGGTGGATGCTGCTGATGGGAGTGTGGAGGGGAAATAAAACCCCACTTAAATCTCTATGTAGTGGAATGTTTCTGAGTGCTTTTAGTTAAAAAGAAGACCCAGTCCTTGCCAGGAATCCTTAAAAAGGAATTTGGGCACTGAGCTAAAATAAGCCATGCCTGATATTTTTAATTGCTGTCTGATTTTTCTCTGCTGTTTTGAACAAAAATATTCTGAGATATGGGAGGACAAACACTGATGGGAGTTGCCATGAGCCCCGTGGGAGGCTGGTGTTGGACATTCCTCCAGTGCAGGGACCAGGAGGGATGAGGCTCAGGCCAGGAGCCCCTTCCCCCAACACAGGAAAATCTTGTAAGATCACTAATATTTAAAATTCACCTGACTATACTTATGTGAAACTTTTTGGCCAAGGTGACTCAATATGTGACTCTTGCAGGTTTCTGCTGATATCTCATTTATGATCTGGGACTTGCTCAGCTAAAAGTGTGAAAAATGCAGCAGCAATGTTTGCAGCTCCTAGGTGGGTGAGAAGCCTCCATCGTGACCCAGCCCATCCCAAAATGTGTGTAGGAAATCCTATGAAGACTGAAGGTTTGCTCCATCTTCTGGGCTTTGGGATCATTGCAGGAGAGCTGCTCCTGGGCCTGGGGAGAAGCTCCCTGCACTTACCTGGCACTGTCTGGATATGTTCACACTACTCCTAGGAAGATTTCTGCATTCTACACTATTCTTCCATCTCCTTTGTACTTTTCTGCCATATTTAATAAATTTCTAAGGTATAAAGCTGACAGTTTCAGCTACAGCAGGGCCTCACACAATTAGTGAAATCTCTCCCAGGGTAGGATTTATCATCAAAGTTTTTCTTACCCTGCACTCTGATGGAGCAAATGGAGCCTGAGGTGACATTTTGCCCTTGGAAGTGGGAGCAGTGTGAGTTGTGACCAGTGCTGGTAGCCCAGGAGGACACATGGCACAAAGGTCAGGGCCTTAATCACAGAGAAGCAAGACTTTTAACAAGAAGCATCTCCTTGCCATCCATCCAAGTTCGTTATCCCTGTCTGTCACTTAGGATGAATGGAATCACCATAAATCCTTCAGCAAGTCCTTGACTGCAGAGGGATGTGCTCTGCCTCCCAGGACATCTCCTGCCCCATTCCAGCACAGCAGGAATGAGTCTCAATTTATATTTAATCATTAGAATGCCATCAAAGAGCTGCAGATGGAGAAGAGTTTACAGCCAGCCAGGGCTCAGCTGGAGTAACTCTAGAAGAAATCCTTCCACCTGTTGCCAGCCTGAGGTTAGGGAAGGACGTGTCCCATGTGTACAGGATGAGGTGGCCATGTGGCCTGTGCACCATCACTGCCTGTGGGCAGGTTTTGGTGGCAGGAGGATATGAGCTGTGGGGCTGTGATAGGTTTGGATGCTGTAAAAGAAAGATACACCCTATTCCAATGTGAAGGGTGATATTATTTCCTAGGATGACTCTTTCTCACCTAATCTGCTTGTGCTGAATTCAGTGTTTCATATAAATGTGGAGGTGATTGCTCCTTGAGAAGGTTTTGGTGTTGGTTCTTGAAGAATCCTTGACATCGTGTTATTGCAGTTCTGATTTAATGGTGCTGCCAGGCAACACTGGGAGTGAAACTATAGATTTGGCCTAAAAAGAGAGGGTACGTTTTTAACATTTTTATTGTAGCCACTGGTTTTAGTGTGAGGCTTTCATCACTCCTGGGGTTCTGCCCTGCAAACCCAGAGCACAGATAAATTGTGAGAATAAAGGTAGAGTTAGCAGTAAATAATTGCTGAATTGCATATGCTGTCACAGATGGGTTCTTACACAGTTTTCAGGGAGATTAATGTCTTCTCTCAAGGTCTGAGCTTGCATTTCTGATGCAAGTATTAAATCTCTGAGCCTGTTTTGCACACAGATTTGCTATAGCAAGCTCTCTGTTAATAGTAGTAAACATTTGGGTAAATGTCCTGTGTAATGCCCATGGGTAGTGTGAGATTCAGCACCGTGTTTGCCTTGCCTGGGCAAGCTGTGCCCATCAGACAGGAGCCAGTGCTGCCCCAGGGTCCCTGTCCCCAGGCAGTCCCTGGTGTAGGGGTTAGTGTCCCCTTCTGATGGCCATAACCAGCCTCAGCTCTGGCCCAAAGAAGGTGCAGTCACACTGAGGGAGCTCAGGGCACTTTTGGGTTTGCCCATTGGTGAAAAGTCCCAGGTAGAGCCCTAGCTCAGTTCCTGAAGTTGTGGTCAGATAACAAACATCATAAATTGCTTGCTCCCCATAAAATAACAGAATTACTCATGGTCTCTCACAGACCTGTTTTTTATTCACCACAGGTTGGTTTCCTACTCCTTTTGACAGCTGTTAGCACTGTGCTTTGGGAAGCAGAGGTAACAAACCACCATCCAGGGATGAAAACATTCAGGTATTTAGAAGTGCTTTACCAAGGTCACATAAATAACAAGCTGGGAAAGATAAATACCACGTTAGCAGAAACTAGTGCTGAGTGTTTTAGCATTTTGCCCATGTTTGTGCTATAAATAATATCTGGGAGCAGAAACTCCCTCCTATAGCCACAGGTCTGCTCTGTGTAACTGCACATGGTGCAGAGCAGCCCCCCTGGCTATGCTGGGGCCACTTTAGAATGGTCAATAATAAAAAGAGCTGGGAGGTGACAGGGGAGGTGTGGTGTTGTTCAGTGAGAAGCAAGCACAGAAAGTCAGTCTTTGGGGGTCAGAGCTGGAACAGGTTTTGGTTCTGAATGGGGCAAATGTTTGTCCTGGGTCAGCCCAGACTGCAAGGAGCAGCTCAGTTGCCTTTTGTGTCATCTCCAGACCTCCACCAGCAAAATCTGTGTCAAGGTTCATTTGTGGAGCTGTCTCTTACCCCAGAATCATGGGGCTTTTGATATTTTTAAATAGTTTGAGCCAGTTGAAATAATTTAGAAATCCATCTGCTGACTATTTAACCCTTTTTGATACAAACCAAGGCATACACATGACTTGCCATTGCATTTCCCTACAGGATTGCTTTGGACAGGCCACTGTGGGTGGTCAGTGCCCTGCCCCAAGCTGAAATGTTCTGTCCTTGATTTCTGTCATGACCAAAGTCTTCTCCATGCTCTCCTTTTCTCCCTAAAATTGTTAATGTTTTCTTTTCCCTGTAATCAAGAAGGTGGATAATGACAGAGTTTGTTTCCTACTGCGTAGGTACTGTAGCTGCTCTCAGACTTCTCTAAAAATGGAAACAAAAAAATAAATAAATCACCAAGTTCTTTTTTGGGGAGGGGCAAATCAGAAGCATCCAGGTCCCACTGAAACAGGAGATGCAGCTCCACTTGCAGAGGAAATGACAAGGCATCAACACAGTGATGATGGGAGAGATCATGGGAGATGATGAGAGATCTCAGCACAGTGAGATTGGCTGAGCTGGGGCAGCAGTGAAGGGCTCCCCTTCCCCTCCCTGCTGCTCCATCCTGCCCTGACCCAGCCACTGCTGTGCCTGCTGCTTCTCACAGCGTTTGACTTTGCAGCTCCCTGTCAAGTGTCTTGGGCAAATACTTCCAAAGTCAGATGTCCTTACTCTATTTAAGCAACAAACTTAATCTGATATATTTATATCTGGAAGAGTTTGGAGGTGTGGTGGGTGATCTTTTTTCCCCTTGATGTTTTTCCCACAGGGTGTCTCTCTACGACTACTCCTGTTCCTTAGTGGTTGTTATTGTTAAGATCCCATCATCTGACCCTTTATAATCCCTGTATTGGGTTACACTGCATTGCTGGACATGCTTGGTGTATGCTACTGATTGTCAATTTTAGACTCTCTCATCAGCCTACAAGTTTCTTAAAAGTAATGCAAGGTTATGTTACATGGGCACATTCCCTGACTCGTTCTACTTGAACTTGGAAATACCATGGATTGGTGATAGAGGGGAATGAATGTGGGGAGGGTTTATAAGCAAAGAAAATGAAAGCCAACATTATAGAAATTGCTCTCCAATATTTGGTCAGCATGTGTCCCATCAATTACCTTAAAAATAGAACAGTTTTAGGCACTCGAAACGTGGGTTCATGGGCTGCCTCCTGTCAAATGGTGGCACAGCAGTCAGGCCTTCCTGATATTCAAGTTAAGAACTTGTCAGCATTTTGTCTTTCAAGAGGGATAGGCTGGAATTTTTGAAGAGAATGTGTAAATGAGACAGAAATCCATGAAGTGAAGCAATCCTGCAGGAGAGGCTGGTGGGTTCCATTCCAGAGTTCATCCATATGTGAGTACCTGCCTTACAAACAGTGAGCTGTGAGTCAGAATCATTCATTACCAAGGGCAGACTTCTTCTGTCAGTGTGCTCCTGAAGTGCTTTTGTTTAATGCTTCTTGGGTTCCAACTTAGTGTGAATTTTGAGCTGCTACTCCCTGTAGGAATTGCTCTGTGATTGCTGCAGGTACCTGTTGTCTTCTGCTGGGTCTCTGAATGCAGCTCTGGCACAGCACAGCTCTGCCCTCTGGTAACAGGGCACCTCATGCAGCAGCTTGTTAGTTCAGGGATTCCTGAACAAGTGTCAAATTGGTGTGGAAATAGCAAGTGTCACCAGTGGAAGTGGCTTTCCTGTCTTAATGAAGGTTGAGAAATGTGTGATTATTTTGGAAAGCTCTGAGGGTAACACCAACAAATGTTCTTGGGAAGAAGATGGGAGTTTAGACTTGGAAAAGTGTTTTAGACCCACTGTGAGCATGTCCTCACCTCAAGGGTGTTGTTTGTTGCTCTAATGTGCTGTTACCAGAACACTGAAACACTAAGCAGTGTGTTAGGAAAGGAAGTACATCCTGGAAACATAATTTATGGAGGAGAGAGCTAAAGTAGGCAAAATATGATCCCCACCTTGGAAATCTGTGGGATTAACACCCATGTCACCAGGAGAGATGTCACCAGGCAGCTCCTTGCTCTGCATCTGATGGGGAATGCATCATTCCCAGTATAGTGTTTCCTAATCGTGGTATTGACAAGTGATATAGTTCTGCTTAAGGGAAAAAGTGGTTTTCAAATACCTGATAGTGTTCTCAGTACCCCTGTTTTCCTTCTCAAGAGGCTTCATGGGTTTGACCCTGCTTAAGTCAGATGATGTGACAAGACCATGGCCCAGGATGGCCTGGCTGAGGATCATGGAAACCCAAGAAGGTGGCATGGGGCTTTATTTACAGACAAGAAATTAGCAAGTGAGAAGTAAGCACTGAATAGACAGCTTCTGTGACCCAAAGTGCATCGTTTGGGGGAGTAGCATACCGGCTACTGAAGAGCATTGATTTATTTGATAACATCAGGAAACCATTTATGGGTTCTATTATGGGCAGCAGTCACTGGGGGTTAGAGCTGCTGGAGCAGATAGATTGATGTGTGGGTCTGCTGTTGTGCTTGCTACTGCATAATATAAAACAAGGATAAGGACATCCCTGAAATACCAAAGGGGCAGATGGAGCCATTGCATTCTTGGCTTGAGTTTTTATTATCTTTTCCTTTACCACTTCTTCTGTTCTTAAATTTTTGCCCTCTTCCCTGCTGTGTAACAGCATGAATCAAATGAGGACCTTTGGATAATGGACTTTTAATAGAGGTTAACAGGGCTTAGAACTCCATGTTTCGTGTTACAAAACACAGCAAAGAGACACCATCATGATGCAGAGACTATTTTGCTGCTGGCAGACTCCAGCAGAGCATGGTTGAGACTGGGATGAGAAATATGGCTTAAAAATTGGCAGGGCATGGTTTCATAGCCTCTTCCCCGTGGTTTTGCTCCTATGGAAGCTGTATTTGCAAGGTGAGGATTTGATTTGACACCTCTGCAAAGAAAATTTGAAATTATGAGAGGAAATTTTGCTAATGCAATGAAGGGCCCGAACTGCGAGTAGCAAAATTAGTCACCCTTGCTACTCTGCTCTTACAAAGAAACCATGGCCATGGTGATGTTGGAGGTGTGGCTTTCTGGTTTTCTATAGAATACTCTGAGGAAAGAAGGAGGCACTTGGATGAAATGGACACCTAACGAAAAAAGGAGTTTAGGGAGTTACATCAGATCTACAAATATAACAAAGTAAATCTTTGTACTTGCTTAATAATTCTGGGGAAAAAAAAAAAATAAAAGTAGGAAAAGGATGAGCCTGAGATGAACTGTCAGCCAAGAAGAGCTGATGGTGCAGATGATGTTCATGATGGGGACAGGCCAGTCAAGAAGCAGGCGCTGGCATTGCCCCTGGATGGGAGCAGGGATGTGCCATGGGAAATGCCTCCCCAGGAGCACCCAGGCTGCTTCAGAGGGCTGGTGCCTGTCCTTCAAGGACCTCTGTCCCCAGGCACAAGGTGCATATTGTACTCTACCTGCCTTTTTCAATCTTGAAGGACTTTCCCCTGACTGGGATATGAGGCCTGGGAGGGGTCACCAACTGAGGGTGGCTGCACTCACACCAAAACCCCCTGTGGTGGTCAGTCAGGGCTTAGACCTGACCAAAGGCAGTGCAGAGCCTGTGATCTTTGGCCCTTTTGAGATAGAGTGGAGATGTTATGGATACAGAGACCTTTCTGATTCTTCCCAGAGGTCAGATTTCCCCTGCACATCTCACAGGTACCACTAATGTCCCTTCATCCTGCTCTGGTGATTCCAACACGGGGTGAAGCCCTGAGCAGGGCAGTGTCCTGGGAATCCTCTGGAACATGTCTGTCTTCTGCCTCCCTCAGTGGGGGACACACCAGCTGCACTGAAATGTCAGAAGGGTTTGCACAGCTGACAGGTTGCTGAAAATGGAGCATCGCCATAAATTCTCTTTATCCAGCCAAGTGCAGCTTAATATAGACTTAGCTGCAGGGGCTGCCTCCTGCACTGAGCCCAGGAGCTGCTGCAGCTCATGACCAAAACATGAACTCGTCGATTTAACCAGATCAGCTACTGCTAGTGAAGGGGAGAAAAGAAAACCCTTTGAAATTTATCTTTCTCTTTAGGTTTAAAAAAGTATTAGAGGAAGGAGGGAAGAATGAACATGTCTGAACTTGGCCAAAACTCTGATGAAGACGTGTGCCCTGAGGACATTGATGAAGATGAAATCCTGGCTAACCTGTCCCCCGAGGAGCTGAAGGAGCTGCAGAGTGAGATGGAAGTCATGGCCCCAGACCCTGCAGTCCCAACTGGGATGATCCAGAGGGATCAGACAGAGAAACCCCCTACGGGGAGCTTCGACCACAGGTCCCTGGTTGACTACCTGTACTGGCAGAAGGCATCCAGACGCATGCTCGAGGATGAGAGAGTTCCTGTCACCCTCTTGCCCTCTGAGGTAACAAGCAAAAAAATCACAAATATGTATTATGCATCAGCAGTGGGATCTGCTTTTATAGCTTTAATACCTTAACCTGCCTCTGCTTCTGTCCCTTACGTAAGGTAGAGTACAAACAAAAGTAGATTAATCCTAAAATCCTCATCAGTGATAGAATCCAGCTTGGACTGATGTAGGGTTAGTAATTTTTTAATTGCTTTTCCCAAATATTTACTTAAGCTTTTTAATAGAAAAAAATCCTAATTCTATTTTGAGTAAAGCAAATCACTGAGAAACTGTCACAAGATCAGTTTTGGAGAATGTAACTCTAATTTGTTTGAGTTTGCATATGGAAGAACACCATGTTGCTTTTCCATGGAAGATTAAATTAATCATACAAATTAAGTTATTAACTGATAGAATTTAATGACATACTTGAGAAAAATCCTAGACCACTGTATTTTAACAGGGTGAAATGTTCGCTAACAACCAAGCATGCAAACCCTGTGAACTAGTTCAACCCTGCTCAATACAGTGCTTAAATTTATTTGACTATCCCCATGACTTTGAAAAAAGTTAAGGTCATACTTAGATATCTTTCAGGATGAGAGCTACACTTAAAAATAGGTTAATAGAATTGAAACTTGGCCAGATAAAACGCATCCATACTTGCATGTGAAGTTCACTAGAAGTGAGTTTGAGGTAACTGATTTATTTTATTTTTGTTTTAATTATCAGTGGTTTGTTAATACATACCAGTGTGGCACATCCCAGACTTCCCAGGGCAGGTTTCATGGCCCTTGGAGCCCAGAGGGAATCTGTGGGATTTTTCTACTCCTACAACACTCTTATGCTCAAAGAAACAATTTTTTAAACACTTCTGAGGTTAAATCTGAAATCTGGGCGTGGAGCTGGCTTCTGCATTCACAGCTGGTCAAGCAATTCTCTTACCAAACCCATTCACCACCACAGCAAAGGGGAGCCACAGCCCAAGGGCAGAAGTGACTGGGACCATTCTGTCTGACTTTGGGTGCAGCACAAGCCATGAGACTGTTCTGCCTGAAGCAGTGCAAATCTCAGGGAAATAGCTTGATTTTACTAGTGCTTTATTAGCATTTCTCTGTGATGGAGGAACTGCTTGCAAAAAGATGCTTGACAAAGAAAAATCTCCGTGAGGAGTGTCTCTGGAATTGGTTTGCAACTAATTTATTTGGATGATAGAAGCCTCACTGCCCTGCAACTGCTTTGTGCAGGGGCTGGTTTCTTATCTTTGAACTCCATACTGAGCTAATATTTTATCTTCAGTGAGGTGCTGCCTTAGGTGTGATGTTCTGGGACTGCCAGAGCAGGTGGCCTTGCTGTCCTTTGTGCTGCACAATCAAGGGACTTGATTCCACAGTGGTCACAATGTGCCCTCTTCACTCCTCCTTGGGCTGAGCAAACCATTAGGGGCTCTCACTGATGTCCAGTGCTTTGTGGCATACAAAGGAAACTTTCTCTCTTGTCAAAGAAATGTAAATCCAGAAAGAGACTTTGGATCAGAAACTCTTAAATCCCAGGAGGGTTCAAAGACCATCTTAACATATCATTAAATATGTTCAGGATTTAATTGTCAGGACTTAATTTAGTAGGCAAAAATGAGAAACTTGTTTGCAGCCTCTTTAGGAGCAAACAGTTCCTGTGCTCCCAAGCAAGCTGGTAAAGCCTGAATTTACAGCAATGACACTTTTAAGGATTATTCTCTATTGTATGGGCATAGAGGAATCTAAATCCAGCTGCTATGTGTTTATTTGAGCAGAAAGTTATTGTAATAAAGATGTTTTGCAACTATTTCAGCTGTGAGGTTTTGTCTTCCTCAGAGAAATGCTGCAGAGGAGGTGGAAGGAGAGGCTGGCAGCAGTGGCGAGGTGGCTGGCAGGAGGATGCCAGGAACAGAGGAAAAAGAGAGACATTACCAAAATGAGCACGTGTCAGAGTCAAGATCACAACCTGGGGAGACAAAGAAAGATGGAAGTGATAAGGAGAGAGTGGTGGAGGAGGATGAGAAAGAAGAAGCAGAGGAGGAAGAGGAAGATGATGAAGAGGAGGAGGAGGAAGAAGAAGAAAATGAGACTGAATTGGAAACAAAGGAGAATTACACCAATGAGAACAGTCACAACAACCAGATAAGTCAGAAGCCAGGTATAGAATCAGGAGAAATCAAAGAAAAGCCTAAGGAAAATGAAAAGAAAATATCAAAATTGAACATCCCACAAAAGTTAGCGCTGGATACCAGCTTCATAAAGCTAAGTGCCAGGCCTTCAGGAAATCAAACCAATTTAGAAGACAGTTTGGAGAAAGTCCGAAAAAACAACCCAGATGTGAAGGAGCTCAACCTGAACAACATAGAAAACGTCCCCAAGGAAATGCTGATAGATTTTGTCAACGCCATGAAAAAGAATAAGAACGTAAAAACGTTCAGCATGGCCAATGTGGGGGCTGATGACAATGTGGCGTTCGCGCTGGCCAACATGCTGAGGGAGAACAGGAGCATCACCACCCTGAACATTGATTCCAACTTCATCTCTGGCAAAGGCATCGTGGCCATCATGCGCTGCCTGCAGTACAACGAGACGCTGACAGAGCTCCGCTTCCACAACCAGAGGGGCCTGCTGGGCCACCAGGCAGAGATGGAGATCGCCAGGCTGCTGAAAGCCAACACCACCCTCCTTAAAATGGGGTACCACTTCGAGCTGCCAGGGCCCAGGATGGTGGTGACCAACCTGCTCAGCAGGAACCTGGACAAGCAGAGGCAAAAGAGGCAAGAAGGGCAACGGCAGCAGCAAATGAAAGAGCAGAAAGAGTTGATAGCGATGCTGGAAAATGGACTTGGGTTGCACCCCGGGATGTGGGAGATGCTGGGGGTACCACTGCCCCAGCTGAGGATGCAGGAGTCCCCACAAGCCCCCAAACCCCCTGTCCCTGCAGCTATGTCACTGAGCAAAAGGCAGGAGAACACGAGGCAGCCAGCACCTGAGCAGCCGTGCAGAGAGAAACCCATCAGCTTCAAAGTGGTCAAGCTGAAGAAGACTCAGCGCAAACCCCCCGTGCCAGAGTACGTGGAGCCTGCTGAGAAAACCAACCTCAAGGATGTCATCAAAACACTGAAACCAATTCCCAGGAGAAGACCTCCTCCCCTGGTGGAAATAACCCCGAGAGATCAGCTCCTCAACGACATCCGCCAGAGCAACGTCGCTTATCTGAAGCCGGTAAGTGCAGAGTGGTGGCTCTGAGGTGGGGAACAGCAGTCACCTGCTGTGCTCTGAGCTCTGGTTGGAAATGTTGGGCATTGGCAGGGCTGGCAAATGCACCTGCATGTGGCATTGCCACCCTTTTGTGTCAGGCTGCCCCTCCTGGCATGCAGGTGGTGTTTTCCAGCAGCACTGAGGTATGGCTTGTGCAGGGAACTCGCTGCAAGCATCCCTGTCTGCATCCACAAGGTAATAGAAAGGAAATTCACTCAGGAGGTGAGCAAACCAACAGAAAATCAACCTACTGTACTCAAAATAGTGTATTAGTTATGACAGGCATGTGCTATTTTAGGACAGTTGTTTAAGGAGTACAACAGGTATTATTTTTCACATTAGTCCCCCATAAGCCCCATGTTTCTCTCTTCCATAGCTGTGTCTTTCCTTAGCTCTCGCTTTACACAAGAGAGCGCTGTCACTTGTCACACACTGAAATCCAGCCTGGACTCACAATCTGCAGCCCAGCTCCTGCCTGCCTCACCCAGGAACAAGGAGTGTATTATTTTAGTGATCTTTTGCTGCTCATTATTTTGTCCGTCCTTATGTAGATCGATTGCAATATTCTAGTGCTAACAGGAAAAAAAAGAAATTAGATGAACCAGCAGGGGGGATGGAACAAGTGGGAAGAAAGTAGTGGTACCTTAGGGGATTTTGTATTTGTTTCCAAGTAAAACTTTGCCACTGAAAATTGTCTCAGTTGTCAACTCAAGTGGGCTCAACATCATCCTAACTATGAGAATGCCAGTCCAAAACTGAACACTGCCTCTTGAGTATGCTTTCACTTGGGTACCAAATTCATGGGCTGCTACTCATAATGCTGGCCACCAGATTTAACCTCTTGCTCTCCTGACCTGTTATATTCCCTTGCATTGATTAAAGAAATTCTAAAAGCTGGCTGATGTATTTGTAGCTTGATGCCTATTTGTGTTGACAAGGCTCAAGGAAAAGGACAGAAATTCCCTTGTAATTAAAAATAATCAAGTAGTACTTTGTAATTATTTTTTCTTTCAATATTGACATTTTAATATAGTGGGCCTAATTTTGCTTTCATTTATACCTACAAAGAAATAATTATTTCCTCAGTAATTCCAGACAGAGGAGTTTGTCCTGATATTTTTGTCAGGGGCAGATCCTGTAGTGACCTCGGATCCTGGTCCAGGATTATCCTGAACATTCTGTCCCCTAGGCAACTTTTGGTGTTCTGAACTTCTGCTGGCCAGTCCAACTTGGCTGCAGCCAAGGCCTCTCCTCAGGGCATTTCTGGCCTTTCTAGGCCAGTCTAGGGTTTGCATTTTGGTTCCACATCCCAGACAAGAAGACCTGCTTGTGGAAAGCTCACAAACTGTGCTGGTGACAGCAGGCTGGTCCTTCACAGCCATGGGACCTGCTGCCCTCCCAGCTCTCAGGAAGGTGGAGGACAATGGCACTCGTGCTCTGCCAGGCACAGCCCTTACTTTGCACAGAAGTGCTTGAGAAACCTGGGTGCTGCCATGTGCCAGGGGTGATACTGAACCCCTGCCATTCCCCCCCAAATGATTGGGAGGATTTGATCTGTGAGAACTGTGGGGTTAAAGGTAGAGGGATCAATTCATGGTGTATCCTAAATATGCGAGATAACAACTGCTATCACAGGCCATGGAAAGATGAAATAATGGACACGTGTACTGGGGGCTTGGGGTGGTTTGTTTTGCTGGATTGTCTGGAGATTTTTTGGGTTGGTTCTTTTTTGGCCTCTGTCATCCGACCACTTGGCTTGGATTTGGAGCATTAGGGTGTTACTCTCCTCTTCCTCCATGATCTTGGTAACTCCTTTTTGCCTCTGTTCCCTCAGCTTAATTTCTAAAATGGAGCTTTACTGTTTGAGCTGAGCTGGGTGTTTGATCTCTTTGTGGTGGGACTCAGTGCCTTCAAATTGATTTCCTGGGCCTCAAGAATTGCAAACATCAAGTGGGGCATTCCAAACCAAAGAAAGCTCCCAACTGGAGCTTCTTGGAGTTCCTGGCTGTTATATTTTTAGTTCCTGAGGCTTTATATTAGACTAAACTGGCCTGGTAAATAAGACTGAGAAATTTCCTCCTCCTAATACTTCATGTCCTTGTCCAGGTGCCGTTGCCAAAGCAGCTGGAGTGAGAGACCAGACTGACCTGAAGAAAACAACTTGGAATAAGGACTATTCAAGTTTTGCTTACAACTGTTTCAGCAGATGTTTTCTGCAGAAGCCAGGTGGTGTATTCAACTCTTTGGGAACAAAGCTTGCAATGCACACTTGTATAAGTGTGGTGAAAACGGCTGGCATGGGAAAAGTCAGTGCTAAGTGTTTCCATCAGGTATCAAACAATCCCACTGCCATCTGTCTGCCAAGTGGATTTGAGGCTTCAGTTTGTTGTGGGAGTATTTTCTCAGAGGCATCAATAACCTTGTCTTTCTAGTTTGTCAGCAAACTATTTTGCTTCCACGTTGTCCTTCTGCTGCCAGATTCTGCAGGAACACGCTGTGCTTTATCTTATCTTTCTTTTCACACACATGCTACTTTATTACTCTCTTGTCCATGAGAAATGTATTTTGTTTCCATGTACACAGCTTCATTTTTTAGGCTAAGGAAACAGAAATGAAATAAAGCTCTCTCTGTAAGATGTGTGCAGCACTTCCATTGCTAACAAAGCACTCACAGACAGAATGACTGCTCTGGTACAACGAGCGCCTTCCAAGCTCCCTCTATTTCAGAACAATGTCTAGTGGGTATCATACCTGATCAGCATTTAAAAGATGATGCCATGCTCTGCTTTGAGAACTGTGATGTTCAGTCCCTGTGATTCACCTCTGTCTTACTGCAATCCTTAATTGCAGCCACCTTGGAGAGCACTGAAATGCCATTTTAGGTCTCTCTCCATGCTGTTTTTGTGGCAGGAGGATGAGCCTCACCTCTTTTCCAGGGGTTTAAGAAACTCCTATTCCTCCTAGTATGATGTGTGAATAGCATGTCACATCCTGGCAGGGCTGGATTTGAAGGGGTAAAACCTGTATATACACAACTTAGTTTTTCCTTAATATTTTTGTGAATTTTTTTTCTCCTCTCTCTTTATAATCACATTAAGTTCTGCTGTCTTTCTTGTAAAGCAGCTACAGGTAAGTCACACTCTTGTGAAATACATCCACAAGAGACCAGTTGTTTTAGGGGCTCTTTTTTTTTTTTTAAAGCTATAAGGTACAGGGAAAGAACAAAGGCTTTCTCTGTGCTAAAATACACCTTCCTGTGGCTGCTTGATCCAAAGGCACAGCTTTGTAGTTCCTGACAGGATTTCCTTCAGGTGAGTTAATCTCTGAGTGATAACTCCTAGGAACCTTTCCCTGGCAGCTAAATCCCAGTCCCATCCTGCTCCCCCTTCCTATGTTTATTTTAATAGTCCTGTAGTATCAGCACTGTCCAAGACCTCTTGAATCCAAGGTAGTCTCTACTACCACTTGTTTGAATTTTCATTTGTTCTTGTCCTTTTGGTACCTATCACCTGGTCTCTTTCCAATCTCCACCTTCCAAACTTGTAAAGCTCTTTCTCAGCTCTGCTTCTGTTTGCAAATGCAATGCTCCAAACTTGGGAAAGCTGGTTTCTGTCTTGCCCAAGTAGCTTTAAAGTATCATACAACAGGGAAGTGATGTAAAAAAATGAAAATAATTTTCATTGCAGCCCTCTCTTTTTGTAAAGGAGAAGAGTAGGAAAGGAAGAAGCTTGGCACTTCCAACCAAGCCCATTCACAGAGCACAGCAGCAAGTGACAAATGCACCAAGTAACTCCCCAAGAAAGCTCTTGGAGCACACTGCTCTCCAGACTGGCTTCAAGGCCAGGCTGGTGCAGCTCAGACTGCAGTAGTTGGGACAGGGAAGCACAAAGGAGCATAGAATATAGTGCTTTACAATCTCCAATTCAAGCTGCCAGACATTAATTACTGCTGCACCCAGAAACTGCCAAACATGAATTTCCAGGGTGGATAGAGCATGGCCTGTGAAATTCTGCTCTGATCCATGTTCTCCCACTGAGCAGCCTCTCACTGATCACAGGAGGAGGGAGGCAGACACAGAGATCACACCATTAGTTTGACTGCAGCAGAGCTGGTACTAGTACTGCTCAAAGCTTCCAGTAATCCTAGAAGCAGGGGCTCTTCTCAGGTAATTAACAGAAATGTGAAATCCCAGTTAAGTAGAGTTATGTAAGAGACCAAAACTGCATGAAGAAATACCCTAAGTATTCCACCTCTGTAGAGCAGCTGTTTTAAGGATGCAAGAGCAATGCTGGAACATTTCAGCTCAGAGGTGCCTTGGGCCTCAACAAAGCTGACACAGAGCAGTCAGAGCCAGCAGCTCCATCACCAGCACGGGCTTGTGGCACGAGCCACAGGGTGACAGCAGATCTCCCACCACCCCAACCACAGACACGGGCACGAGCTCAAGTTTCCAACCATTAGAATTTATTTTTCTTCATAACTGTGCAGTTTTTAAAATGCTACTGTAATGATGAAGTCATAGGCTACTACGTTCTTTAGGTGTGGAAACAGTTTTTGAAAAACAAAGACCATGCGCTACAAGTGAGGAACAGGCCATTGACTCTTCAGCTGGAATATACATTTTTTATAAATACTGACATTTTTTATAAATACTGATCACCTTAACACTTAAATGGAATGACATGTTCAGAGTTCTACACAGTTCACTATGGAAACAGCATGGCAAGTTACATAAAAGCTTCAACTTAAGAATCCTTGCTTTTTTGTTAAATTAATTGCTTGGTTAGAAAAGAGAAATGCAAGAATATTTGAAATGGGAGTCTCACCTGGACAACTTTCCCCCCCCTGTTGTTGGTAAGCTCCTGTTATCAAGATGATTCCATCAGAGCTGGCAGTTAAATTGTAGATATATAAAAGAATCCCCCACACTGCTTTCAACATCAGGAGTTTTAACAGGCAATTATCTTCATGAATTTGGAATGGGTTTTCAAAAATTATATCTTGACATTTATTGCTTTTACTTGTAAACCTGAAATCCAGTTTATTCCTTTGAGGAGTGTTGGAAGTACAGAGTCAACAGATGCATGTTTGACCTGTATCTTTGCATTCTGGGTGAGAAGAAAGAAAAAGGTGACCCACGCTCAAGAACACACACCTCCATCTACAAACAGCCTGTGCAGACTAAAGCAGGTAAGTCCTAAAGTAGCAGTATTTAAAAACATTAATGGAGTAGAAATCAAGCTCATCCAAACTCTTTCTTTTTCTCCCATGCTTGGCCAGAGTTTAGCTGGTACACAAGGAGGTTTGGCTCTCCTACAGAGGGGAGCAAATCTATGGATGAGGATTTTGGAGAGCCTGAAGGTAAATTACTGGGACTGGCAGGCAGTGCCATGTATACTCTTCATGCTTACAGCTATTTAGACTGTTTCAGGGCTGCTAAAGGAGGGCTGTGAGGTGAGGACAGGAGCCCAGACTGCACACAAGCACTGCAGTTTTTACCACATGTCAATTAAGCTAGTAACGTGGCCTCTGTAATACAGAGCACTCAAGGGACGGATTTGGAGGATGCAAGAGATACCTGCTTGTGATACATTCCAGCTCATCTGAGCATCATCAGGCTGAAAGGTGCTACCCAGCATAACCTGGCCAAACTGCAATATTTTAGAACTGAGATGAAAGGTATGTTGCTTTAATAGACCAATTTGCTACAAGACAATTTGAGAGACTGCATTCCATAGGTTTCTACCTCTTCCTCCTCTACCCCCAGAAGAAGAGATAAGCAAACATGGTTAAGTTAGTATGTATTTGTGTAAACACCAGAACATTTTGCTATACAATAGAAAAAAAGTTGCTGTTCTTAGAGGAGCCCTGAAGACCTTGGAATACCTGTATCCTGCAACTATTAACCTGTACCACATGCATTTCCTGTTTTGTACATAAACTGAAAGCAAGCTTGAACAATAGTAAATAGCAACTACACTACTGCAACAGGCAGAAATGCCACGTTGCAGCTGCTTACTCCTTCACTTTAGATATGTAGTCAGCCAGTTTGTTGATGCTATCCTCTTGCTGTTCTAGAGCATCCAGTATGAAGCCCATTGGGGTCTTCTTCAAGCCTATCCCCTCCATCTTGTTCTGCAGCTTGTTCTGTATGTTCCGGAGCCTCAGGGAAGCGTGGACAAACATCACTGCATGACAGAAACACACTCATTAATGGTTAGTGCCCAAGGAATGCAGAGTTCTTGCAGCACTTAAGCCACATCCCAGCACTGTGACATCACTGGAAGTTGATGACGTATCAACGACTACTTAAGTAACCACAGGTACCCATTTAATAATAACATTAAAGATGGCTTGTGCTCCTTGTGTCCCCTCCCCCAGTTCTGTTTTGGGACCATTTAAACACAGATAGCAAAGTTAACAACCGACTTAGACTCTTAGACTTGTTTGAGAAAGCTTGAGTCACATAGCTTTACCCACCCAGAGAAGAAATACTTACAGAGGAGAGGAAGTGTGATCCCAAACATGAACACCATGACATCTCCCAGGTAGGAGATCAAGAAGTAGCTAGACAGCATGATGGCCAAGACAAACGTGGTTGGGTACTGCTTCTTCAGCTTGCGGAGTACATCCTTGTTGTGAGACATCCACACAAAGCCCAGGAAAACCAGCACCACCACAGTGCCACCAATGAGCATGTTCAGGGGACTCAAAAACCTGGAGAGAAGAGGAACGACAACAAAAAAGAGTTCTGTTTCAGAACCTTCATGACTTGTGTCCATATAGGATCAGCCAGCTCAGTGGTAATGTTATTAGGGAGGTAAGGCATTGAAAAGGCAGTTGCTGCTGTCAAGACCTTCACCAAGGTCTTTAGCAGGAGCTAAATAAAGTAAAAAGTACAACTGAAGAACAAACACTTAGCATTGAATTTGGATAATCTTTGCCTTTATGTTCTCTTCCTGAGCTTAGCTCAGGATGATGAGTTTCTGCAGCACATATCATAGAAGCACTGCCCACCAGGACCCCTCTTACCTCTGCAATCAACTCATTTGATATCACACCCAGAGTCAGCATATCCAGACAGCAGATGGAGACAACATTGACTGATCTTTTCCCTTCACATGACCAAAAACAGGCTCAGACCTTCAGATGAACTAGCTCTTCATGCTGTCTTGTCTAGGTTTGCAAAATGGGAAAGGTAGAACACTGAGTCAAGGAAGTTACTTCACTACTACTCGTTTCTGAATCAAAGTTCTCATTGGTTTACATTCAAACAAAAGAATTGTATGAACCTGCAAAAGGAGCTTGCCACTGTTAGCAAAACAGATGGAAGCCCATTCCCAAGCAAGCATGCCTGAGAGTCAGAAGGAACTGGAGTATGTGATAAAGGCTTTACAGGAAGAGCCAAGCCTGGCAAGAAAGTCACTGCTGAGGTTTGTGTTCTGTTACTGTTATCAGAGTTTCCAAGCAAACCAAGCCATCGAGTGGATCAGCTCTGGACTATAAACAGCAAGTCCCTTTTTTGGATGAAGCCAAGAAAGTTACCTGCTCAAACCACTTTCCCAAGTATTTAGAGCTTGCTCAGAATCAAGTGTTCAGCAATGACTTTGCTGAACTTGTTTCTGTACTCACCCAGAGTCCAGCCTCTATGGTATTTCACTTAAACAGTATTAAGTTATGTGAATTCATGAGCATTCCGATGTTCTGGCTTTTACAGGCACTGATCTGATTACACAGCAGCTGAGGCCTCTGGGCTATTACAACTATGGCAGCAGCATGACAGCACCCTGATAAAGCCAGACATGCTCAAGGTTTACTCTTGCAGACTTTGCAGCTCATCCTGCTGCTCCAAAGCTACTATGCCCAGTGACTCACCACTCCTCCCCACTGCCAAGGAGGATGTTATGGTTTGTGGTCTGTACTTCATATCCGGCCCAGGCAGAAGAAATCTGCTGCTGGACTGGTACTGCCAACGCTCTACCTGCAGTGTGAGGGAGCCTCTTCCTGGAGCAGGAAGAACCCCCAAGAATTATTTCAGAGCAAGGACTGGCTCTTGATTCTTCAAGTCAGTTGTGCCAACAGGAGATGGGACAGAAAAAGATTAAAATTCAGAGTAGTTCCCCACCTGCTTCTGCTACTCATGCTGAAAAGCCAATCGGGCTTTTTGGAAGTGGTGACAGGCCAGACTTGCCTGTTGCATTTGAGTCACTGCCTGTAGCCAGCCAGATTATATTTAGCTCTGAATTGTCAATCTAAAGTTTCCAGGCTGGAAAAAGTGAACAGCATTGCTCTGGAAAGAAATCAGTTTCATCTGTGCTCCTTTGCAGCAGGAGCAGGGTGACTCATGACTGGACCACACTGGGTTATATATGTACTACTGGACATATGAGATTCTTAAAGTAAGATTCACCTCCACACCTCAGCTGTCCTGGAGCAGAAATGGCCAAACCTACACAACTCACTGCAGTCTTTTTTTTTATTGCTAAAAATCCATGGATGAGATAATCCTGGAAGCAACAAAGATCAAGGCAGAGCTCCACTCTACAATTTCCATGTGCCTGGAAAATACTCTCAAAGCCTTATCATCCCTACGCTTCCTGTTACTCTTGTTACAACTTCAGAAACTTGTGGTGAAGAACCATCCCTCCATATTTATAAGGAAGAAACCAAAGACTGCTCTGCTCTACATTTCTTTCTGGTATTACACAGGTTCTGTTTAACTGACTGGCTGTAAGGGATATGAAGAGGGGTGAGGGGAGAATGCATTCAGAAGAACTCTCTTTTCTGAAGAAAGTGACTTGAATCACATGTTTTCTGAAGTGGGCTGCATTCCAACGCATACAAGGGAACAGTGAACAGAAGTATCAAGTGAAGGCATTCAGAGCCACATGAACACAGATGAGGATCACAGTTGCCACTGAAAACCAGTATTCAAATTATCAGCCATGTGTCCATGGACTTCACTACTGGGGATTACAGTGCTGGATAGGGTGTCATGTGCCAAAGCCACCCCTTACTGCTTGACTCGCCCACAGCATAATTTACAGCACTATCTAAGATTATCCTAGAAATTCAAATATAGAAAATTCTTCTACAACAATGGCAATTTTCAGGAAGGCAGAACTCCATTATCCAGTTTCACTCAGACCTGTTGGCATGCTGCTCTCAATAACACAATAGCTAAAGACTAAAAAGGAAAAAACAGGGATATGTAATTTTAGAACAACAAAGACTGGGGGAAAAGGGAGCTGTTGTAACAGCTCTAGAAGTCACCTTACTGTTGAACCACCAACACTGATATTTGCCTTATTTAAACAGAGGTCAGAACACAACGGGGCAAATTTGTGCTCAGGCAAGGAGGCTGGAAGTCTTTCAGAGATGTAGAGAAAAGGTGAGTGACCAGCCTTTAAATATGTTACAAGATACTTTCTAAATATAATTCCCTTTAGCAGGGATTTATGAGACATCAAATACCTAAAAATGTAATGCAGAGAACTATCAGCATGGCAAGGGTATGGTGACTTGAGTTTATACTGCTCAGAGGACTTAGGGGAAGAAAAACTCTTTTAGGGTTAGGCATAAAACCCACTAACTTTTCTGACCCTGAAAGCAGTGAGTGTGGCAGGACTAATAGCACTTGGGGGTGCCAACAGAGCACCCCAGCTGGATGATCTCCTTTGTTTTCTGTGGTGACAAGGTACAGCTCTGGTGGGATGCTGTGACCTCCAGTACAGCTGGGACAAGGTGACAAGGAAAAGCCATCACTCAGATTCAGTTTCCTGCAGCCCTGCAGACACCAGGCTTCCTTCAGCATCCACCTAGATACAAAGTAGAGACAAGGAGAATAAACGCACGAAAAGAAACATTCTGGATGGCTGCAGGGGCACAGGCATTGTCCCCTGCCAAGGAGGACCACAGGACACTTTGTATTGGTAGAAACAGCCTGAGGAGAGCAGGGATGCTGGGGGTGCAGTTGTGTGGGAAGAAGCACTGGAAGTACTGGCAGCTACGCCTGGCCAGCAAAAACAGATGAAGATGAAATTCTTTTTTTAAACTAGATTCATATTTCTAGGCTCTGCCCTATATATGCATCACAAAACAGGTCAGAATTCTCACACAGGAGCAGGAAAACATAGAAAGCTCTGCTTTCACTGAGTTATCAAATCACCTCTTCTTGTCAGGCTGTTTCATACCTGCACACTTGTGCACAGCCTTACAGCAGGAGAGGGGGAGGACATACAGCTGTAGCATAAGGAAAAAAGAGCTTGGCATGGCACATCCTTTGTGTAAGGCAAGTAGCCTCCAGCACAAGCCCAGAAATAGGATAGGCCACATAAAAAGCAAAAGCAAGATAGCTCCATCCTCATATCATCTCCATTTTAGATGACTGTCTGGGGGTGATTATTCAGCAGTTGCTGTCACATCTGTTTCTTTCGTATGTGACCAGGCAAGTCTGAACAAAGGCACTGAGTAGGAGACTGGCAGTCATTGAGAACATTGAGAATATTTAGAGCAGCTCAGGCTGAAATATGCATGAAAATTCCTTCTTAGAAGGCCTTTTGCTCCACCACTGCCAAGCACTGGGCAGGTTAGAGCACTAGAATGTGTTCATTTTTATTAATTTAAAAACCTTGAAAGATGAAGTTCTGCCTCCTCTCTCCCCATACTTGGAGCTTCACTCAGGTTATACAGCTGTAACTACAGGTAGCACATAAAACTATAAATAGCACATTGTCTTGAGGGACAGTCCTCACCATCCATGGATTTAGCAATGCTTCTGTACCTACTGTTGCTCACTTGCACGGTTTTGAGAGACAGATTCCTGCCTGCAGAACTGGCAGACCTTTATGAAGTTATGCACCAATATTATTATGCAACATATTTTAAAATTATGTGTTTTGCTCGCTCGTTCTTAATCTTTCATCAAGCATGAGAGAAACTAAACATTTTGCTGCCCTGGAGCCTTTGTTTCAGCAAAGGGAATAATGACATCAGCTAAGGTAGTGGCCTGGGGAAGAAACAAGGAAAAAAAAAATGACATATTCATGGACTGCTGGGGTTGTACAGACGGACAGTAGATACTTTGAAGAAATGGCAAAGGAAAGAGATATCAAACCTCAGCTGCAAGGAGAACATTATTCCAAGACAGAATGAGCACTCTGATGCAGCATTCTGAAATTCAGCATGCTTTTTTAAAACTGTCATATTTAGAAGCTAATTTTTAGCAAGTACATGGCAACAAAAGCCTAGATGAAATTACATTAATTTAAAGTAGTTAAGTTTGAACTACATGATAGAGAGGCCTTGTTGGAGTAGGTGGAAGAGCAGAAGAATTTCACTTATTAACCAAACTGACTGTTTGAGGGAAGTTTCAAGATGTGGGAGGCTCTGAAGGCCCCAATTTTAATAAAAATTCATACAGGACTCACAGTGACAGGGCCCTGGCTCAGAGTAAGAACAGGGAGTCCAGTTCCTCTATAACTGGGAGAAAGGGCAGAATTTTGTCAAGATCTTGGTTTTTATCAGCAATCTACTGCAACAGAGTTGTAGGGGGAGGGGAAAGAAAAAGCAGGCAAGTCCAGAGTCCTTCTTAAAGGAATTTGCAGGGAGGGAGCTTTGCTGTAGGAGGAGCAGTAAACTAAAGCTGTGGCACAAAGCACTGTATCTCCAGTATCAAGAAAGCTCTGGGCTACAATTTCTGTGTCAGCCCAGCACAACCACAGTACTGCAACAGTTGAAAATACTATCTTTGCATTTCAAGCCTGTCTATATAATTAGGTGGTTTATGAGCAGGTAGAGTTGGTCATGGGCTAAGTTTAGTTTTGATCACAGGAAGACCATTATTGGTTCCAATAATCCTGCCCTTAGGCCTGGACACAGCCCTGGAGTTCCTAAAAAGTCATGATTCATCATTTATCAGAGGTTCCTGCCCATTACAGAATGAAGTGCAAGACAACTTAGTCATCAATTTAAATTTATCAGAAGAACTTTCTTTACCTTTCTCCCAAAGCTAGTCTGGCCAAATGAAAAATATTTCTATTTAAAGAAATGGATGCTTCTTCTTTATTGAGGTATTATCCCATTTCCTTTAGAAGTCTTCTCCCATCTGATTTTACTTCTGTGATGGAAGAATCAGGTTCATCATATACCAAAGACTCTAAAACATGCAATTAAAAAAAATATTTGAGATAAAAGATCCCACTTCAGGTCTTGTTCATCCGCAAGTTTTCAGTACAGAGGGTTATCGCTCAATAGTAAGATATTATAATTGCAGTTCTGATATTAGTTTCCATCTTCTGTGGCTCTCTTCCTCCTCCACCTCACACCTCAGCACATTAGTAGGAAATAAGTGGGAGACAAATCTCCCTTGAAGAAAAGCACTCAGAGTTCAAAAGCAGGAATTTAGGAGGGTGAGTAAAAGGGCTGTTTCCTGATGGCTGCCCTCCCTGTCTTACAACTGGAGATACCAAAATTATTTACATTCCTTTCCCATCTTTTTGGTTAGAAGAGCTGTCTCCCTGCTCTCCAGGGCCACTGTGATTTACCTGTTCATCAAGAGCTGGCTACAGCATCGTGCTGCTAAACAAGGGTAATGAACACACAAGTCTAGAACGAAGTGGCAGAAGAACAGCAAGACCATGGAAGTCTCATTTTGCCAGCCTAGCAGTCTGTAAAGATCACTGCAACATATCCCCATCAAAATACACAAGAACAAGTCCTATGCCACTATACTGAACCTGAAATCATCATATGCATCAAGAAGAAAATGCAGAATTCTGAGCCTATCCTTCCACAGAGCCCAGGTCAAAGTCCCCTGTGAATCTTTATCAACTTAGATGCTGGGTCAACAGCTTCAGAAGCCCTAACAGGATGTAGAATGCTTACCTCCCCAAAAAAAAAAAATTGATTTAGGGGACTCGTTTTAAGCCTCTGCAACATAAGAGATAAGATGTACTTCAGCCAAAGCCACTCTGGCCTAGTGGCTGGGCAATTCTCCAATTTAAGCATTTGTGTGTTGCTCGTTCAGGAGAGCAGAGTATTTCAGTTTCCAAATTAAAAGCTTAATCATCATTTCTGCTGCATGTCTTGCTTAAGAGCTTTCTGACCAAAGATCCTAGAGCAGTACCTGAAATAGAGTCACATAGCCTTTGATTCAGAAGATGATTATAAGGTTATTCCCCGATTCCCTTCAGGAATGCTGAGTGTGACACAACAGTGTAGCAGGAGATGGTCCTACTTCGAATGTCTGAATCCTGCTTACCAAAACGAAATGAAGTAGTACCTTATGTATTTTATCGTGAAGTTTTTCGGTATGAGCTAGTTCACAAATAAGAACGGCTTGTCTTGAACATTACTTTAGAACAGTAGCAGAGAGAAGAACTTATCCATGCATTTTTTTTAGAATTCAAAGCGGAGCGTGTCTCAGCCTGAGCAGCCCCGCTGGGCAGGCTCAGGAGGAAGCACAGATCGCTGCGCAGGATGCGCTCCGTTTTCTGCGAGCAGCGACATCCCGCACTCCCAGCATCACCGCCTTCTGCCAGGCGCGGTGTCCGCAGCCTCCGCCTTGGGCACAGCGCTGGAGGAACAGCCCGTGGGAAGGGGAGATAACAAACCACGAGTCCTCAGACCGGTCACACCCCACCGCTATATCAAAACCCGACTGCAACCCAGTCCCCCCCGCCAAGGGAAGGCTGTAAACCAGGCCTCTGCATNGCAAACGCAGCCTCCCCGCCCCTGTGCTCTCACATCCCGCCTGGGCCCTTTCCCGTGGCGCCGGGCCGGGTCGCAGATCCCCTGCCCGGGGACCGGGACCGGGACCGGGACCACCGCACCCCGCCGGCCCCGGCCGCACCGCGAGGCCGCGCACTGACCCCACGATGGAGACGAGCGCGGCGGCCACCATCAGGTAGTTGGTCTGGTAGTAGAGCAGGTTGCTGACCACTCGGTTGTTCCATTTCGAGATGTCCTTGAGGTCGGGCAGGGCGAAGCGGTCCGAGCCGGGGAAGAAATCGTCCCAGGACCGCAGCGGGGCCACCTGCACCTCCATGGCCGCCGCCGCCGCCGCGCAGGCTCGGGAGCGCCGGGCACCGCCCCGGGGCGGCTCCGGCACCGACAGCGACAGCGGTACCGGCACAGCGGCACCGGCACCGGCCCCGCTCCGGCCCGGCCCCGCCGCTCCGCGCTGCTGGACCCGCGAGAGAACGAGCAGCAGCACAAGCGACAGGCGTGTGTCACCGCCCAGGGCTGGCAGCTGACAGGGGCTGCTGTCAATAATCGCTGTAAATTCATTGTTCCTTCAGCAAGTGGTGATGCACGCTGAGCACTCACGTGGCGAAGCCACTTGGCATCATCTGTGAAGCAAGGGATGAGTGGGGAGGGCACCACGAGAAGTGTCAGCACTGCGGGTGTCCCATGGCAGGGGGGCTCTGCTAAGGGGGTTGATGTCTTCGAGCTGAATTTTCTGTCTTCAGGCTGAATTTTCTCGCCTTTTGCAAAGCAACTGATGTCGTTCGATAATTTCTACAACAGAATTTACCTCATGGAAAAAAGAACTTTGGGTTTCAGGCATTGCGTAAGATTGCATCACCTAAATAAATATGCATTAGGAGGGCGGAGAATATGTAGTATATAGGGGGGTTCATGTAAATTTTGCTATATAATAGGCGGAACTCTTTATCCCTTGGGGTGCTTGATTTGTGTAAACTTCCGCCTGTGCAGAGTAAACAGGGTGTCCCTTCTAAACTACTCCGTGTTTAGAGAGCTCCTAAAATGGGCAACAGGGTGACTGTACCTTTGGAGGGGAAGTTTGGTGCCAGCAGCTGTGGTGTTCTGACCCCAGCAGTCCATGTTGAAAC
>VZTT01007767.1:20714-57594 GCA_013400855.1 Buphagus erythrorhynchus | reverse complement strand
ATGGGCAACTAAGTCATCTGGAATCAGTGTCATTGTTACAACTATATCTAGAACTATGTATATTTGGAGGAGGAGGAGGTTATTTCCAGGTGAAACCACAGCAGAATGAGATTTCTGAAAGCTGTAGCAACTGAGAATGTTTTCCAGGTTGGTTGCTCAGCAAAGGTCAGTTTGGGATGTCTTTGTCCCTTTGAGGGCTTGGCAGTCATGTAAGTAGTCTAGTGTCGTCTTAAAATGCAAGAATTGTTAAGCGAAAACTCTGTCATGCTTAATTTCTCAAAGCTTTAGACTTGTCCAATAGTTTTTAAAATTTTATTTATATCTTAGTATTTATGGTAGTTCTGTAATTCATAAGAAGAGCAGCAAAGATCAGCCTGCATCTGGTTTTCAGGGAAAACATACTTCTTTTTAAGAGATGTCAAAATATGTTCTGAATGTTAACGTTAACTCAGAGCTTTTTCTGAAACTGTTGACTCATGGACAAGGTAGCAATAAGTCAGATGCTTGTAGTAATAAATCACACATTTGTAGTATTTTGGGCAATGGAAACAGTAATTATCTGAGTTTGAGATTTGAGGCCAACAGCTATCAACTGTTCTGAAAGTGGAAGCCAGCTTTAAATATTGTTACTTAGCATTTTTTTAATAGATGCTGCTGTGTAGAGTGAGTTTGTTTGTAAGTAGCCTAAAATAGTTATGTTACCCGGATTATGTTTGTAGGTACAAAGTTGGATATTTTTTGATTTCTCTTTCTAACTTGAGATGCTACTGAAATTTGATGCTGAAATTCTTGTTCTTGCTGTTGACAAGTCCTGGAAAATCTGCAAGAAATACAATAATTGGAATTGTTGATGTAGTTTTAGGGCAGCTTCAGAACTGAACAATTCAGTATTTCTCTACAGAAGACGAAAATTCTCAGCTGGACTGCTGCTGATTTTTATTGTTAGCTCCATGCTGATGCTCGGTGTATGAGGAAAAATGAAGTCTGTCAGAAACTGAAGGGCAAGAACCCTTCTTACAGTGTGAATTCTGCAAATACTGAAAGCTTTTCCCCTCTGTTTTCTGTAATGGTGTGGGAAGGGTTTATGTGCTACTTGCAGATAACTTTTAAGGCCTTTTTTCCTCCTTTTTTAATCAGTATAATTCTCTTAACTACAGCTTTTCAGGTTGTATTTCTTGAACTCCTTTCACTGTAGGGAACCAGGAGGCCACATTTGCATTTGCTTGTAGCTTTCAAAGTGTTTGCCTATCTCCCTTTTTTCCTTTTTTTTTTTTTAGGAACAAATTCTCTCATAAGTGGAGGATGGGACACATCTTCCTGGGGCTTGAGCTCAAATACAGAACCCCAGAATCAGCCAGTATCACCCACAGCCATCACAAAGCCAGTGAGGAGGACAGTAGTGGATGAATCTGAAAACTTCTTCAGTGCCTTTCTCTCCCCTACAGACGTTCAGAGCATACAGAAAAACCCAGTGGTGTCCAAACCTCCAGCCAAATCACAGCGACCCAAAGAGGAGGTGAAAAGCACTTTAAAGGAGTCTCAACACTCCAGTCAGCTGGAAGGGTCAGTGACAACAGAGGCTGAAGGGAAGGATTCCTCCGTGGCTGTCCTGGACTTGAAAAGCCTTGATATTCCCAAGGAGAAATTAGAAGAGAGTGCTGTGCTCAAATCTGATGCCCAGCATGAAGCAAGCACAAATGAAGTTACTGACAAAAAGGTGTCTGCTCTAAATTTTGAAGAACCTGCAGATTCTCCTACTGAAAAATCCAGTGTAGGAGGGGATGGAGCAGCAGGTGCACCCGAGGGCACTTCTCAGCCCCTGGGAGCAGGCACCAAAGACCTGGGTTTGGAAGGGAAGGAGAGAAAGACTGAGGACAGACAAAGCAATACCCCATCACCTCCCATCAGCACCTTCTCCTCAGGCACTTCCACAACGAGTGATATTGAAGTTCTGGACCACGAGAGTGTGATAAGTGAGAGCTCAGTAAGTTCCAGACAAGAAGCTGCAGATTCCAAATCCAGCCTTCACCTGATGCAGACGTCGTTCCAGCTCTTATCCACGTCTGCCTGTGCGGATTACAATCGCTTAGATGACTTCCAGAAAATGACTGAGAGCTGTGGCTCCTCGGATGCTTTTGAAAGAATTGATTCATTCAGTGTGCAGTCCTTGGATAGCAGGAGTGTCAGTGAAATAAATTCAGATGATGAGTTATCAGGCAGGGCTTCTGCTTCAGCGTCTGTTGCTGTCAGTCCTTCTGTGCCAAAGACAGAAATGGTTGATGCCCTGAAAAATAAATCTGAAAACTTGAATGATGCTCCTGTGCTACATGCTGAGGAAGCTGAGATGGAAGAGAGTGGGAGAAGTGCAACCCCTGTTAATTCTGAGCAGCCAGATGTTGTTTTGGTTGCTGCTGTGCAAACTGTTGAAGAACAGGTTGTGAAGGAGGAGGCCGAGCCCCAGCAGGATGCTGGGGAGCAATTGGTAGAAGAGGACACTGAGAAGCAAGAGCTTAAAAAGGCAAGTAAAACATGCATTGTAAAGACACC
Organism: Buphagus erythrorhynchus; assembly: GCA_013400855.1. Taxonomy (NCBI): domain Eukaryota; kingdom Metazoa; phylum Chordata; class Aves; order Passeriformes; family Sturnidae; genus Buphagus; species Buphagus erythrorhynchus. The sequence goes on along the minus strand of VZTT01007767.1, from coordinate 55,047 downwards.
TTTTAATTGCAAATGAGACTCCTGACTTTTTCTTACATTTTCCTGTATCTCTGCTTATTTGTATATTTGCTTATCCTGTATATCAGCTCATTTGAATGAATTATTCTATGCTGAACTGTCTGACCTTGTAGAAAACTGTCCCTGATATCCTGCAGTGGAACAGTACTGGTAAAATTTCTGACCAGATAGTTGTAGGTTTCACCTTCTTGTCATTGTTGTGAATTGTGAGTAGAGATGGCAAACAGGAAGCCTAATAGGTCAAATGTGTTATTTTAATTCTTTGGTGTTTACATTTGTATATTTTCTTGTATTTTGTTATTTATCTATATTCAGCTTTACAAAATCTAGTATTAAGAAATTATTTTGAGGATTTGAACTAAGAGCTTTTGACCCTGAGTGAAAGTTTTCTTCCCTCATCTGAGGCTATTCTGCTGCTTTGTGCTAATGTTTCACAGAAGAGACCTTCCTATAGAAATTATTCTGTAAAAAACATTGGGAGTCTTAATGCTTAATGTAAGCCATAGTTTTATAGATTATCAGCTCTAATTAAAAAGTTCAGTGTATAATTAAATATCACGTTGATGATTTTGTTGAGGAACTTACTTGAGGCACATGTGCTGATTTAGTAGGATTTCTACACCTGTAGAAAACAGGAGTCTTTATGTTCAGGTGTGTGGCAGAAACATGGTAATCCTCACCAACTTCTGCCTCAAATTCCTGGAAACATTGACCAGTTCAACTTTAAATAATCTTATGAGGGAATGGGGTGGGGGAAAGGGAAAACCTGCCTCTCTTGTGTTTTAATTGTCTCATTAATCTGATCTTTATTTATAAAATCTCCAGATGATTGATTCATTAACTGAGAAGCTGGAGAAGAGGGAAATACAGTTATTAAGTACTAGTAAAGAAAGGGCTCGCTTGGAAGAAGCTTATGATAACCTCAAAGAGTAAGTATGAAAATACACTCAGTGCTGTCACTGTGACTTTGCTGTAATAAAATTTTAGATAATAGATAAAACAAGGAGCTTTATGACTGAAGCAAAGGTTACTGGGGATGTACACTGTTTGGGAAAGGTGGAAATAATGATTATATTGATGGGATTTTTTAAAGACATACTATTTAAAGGGGCCAAAATCTCTTTTGGGAAGGGGCTGGGAAAAGATTTTTCAGTAAGCAAGCAGTAGGAATGACAAATGTGGAGAATCAGTCTTGGTTACTAATAAAGAGCTGTCTTATAAGACTGGATTCAGCTATTAAGAGAGACTGGCTTTCCTGATACAGAGAGATGAACCTGATTTACTAAGTAATTAGTTGGTTAAAATGTAGGCAGTGAAAGTATGGAAGAAGGGCTGGTTGTAGGGAAAAACCTGAAATTATTTAATTTGGTTAAAAGGGGAAAAAATGGAAAGTTGTATTTACCAGCTCACTGATTAAGTATTGAGTTATAAAATTTACAGATATATGATGCTGTTGTTTAATAACTAAATTGATCCTAACTTAAAAAATAAATCATTTACCCTTTATATGGTACAGATTATGGTTAATTAAAAAGGGGCAAAACATTTAAGATAAATTAAGCATTTAGCTGTTTTCATAGGTAAGTTACTGAATTGATAAAGATCTTTGATTAGGACTTCTAATACAGATATGAGGTTTTTTGACTTTTGCTTATCATGTGTAATACAGTTAAAATACTTTTTAAAAGCATTTAAGACAACCTGTTGCAAACTGTTTGGAGTGTTACATAACTGTGCAACTGTTCTGAAATGTTCACTTTAAATGCAGTGAAATGTTTAGAATGAAAGAAGAGAGCAGCAGCCTTTCATCTCTTAAAGAGGAGTTTGCTCAGCGAATTGCTGATGCTGAGAAGAAGCTCCAACTGGCCTGCAAAGAGAGAGATGCAGCTAAAAAGGTAATTGGGTTTTTTTATGAAATTAGTATTTATTAGTTTATGACACAATTGAATTTCTTGAGGGAAAACAATAAACATTAACCCAGGGAAAAGCATGAGGCTGTTAGTAACCAGCATCAGCTGTCTCCAGCCATCCAGGCTACTTGGTCATCTGTGTTCTTGCATCCATGCTGTGAACCAGCTTGGGGAACTCATTTAATTGGGAAAAAAAAAAAGATTTAATGTGTGCTCTCATTCATCTTGTACCAAATATGTATTTGCATTGGTGAGGGAGAATGGCCTGGGGATGTGAGAAAGGGGTGGAGAATGGGAATGGCTTCTTTAGGGGATTAACTGGTAGGAAAATTAAGGGCTGATGACAGATTGATTTGGAACAAGCAAAGAAATCTACAGCAGCAAAGTTTATGAGGTTTAAATGTTCTTGACCTGATGTCACAGCATTTCATTTCTCTAGCTTAATGCAAAAAGGAAACTCAAATCTAACTGGAAAACAAATGTTTTTTGGCTGTTTGTTGCTGTGTTGACACAGCAGTGAGTTAAACTAGAAAAATTATTCAGTATCTACACGTGAATAGGACAGGTTGTTTTTTCTCTATTGCAAAAGTTTTGAGAAAATTAAATGGATGGGATAGTTGGAACAAATTGTGCAGAGGATTTACAGAGTCTCAGTCCTTGGAGGTTTTTAAAACTTGGTGCAATAAGGCTCTGAGCAATCTGTTTTGATCAGATAATCTCCAGAGTTCCCTTCCAACCTAAATTGTTTTCCAAGCAAAGCCTTTTGAGAGGAAGGGCAGAAGAAAAAGGTGCTCAGTGTAACTCACTCTGTGTTTTTCCCTACGTGTATTTTAATAAACAGTCCTAAGTATTTTATCCTATTATTTAGGAAGTAAAGACTGTTAAAGAGGAATTGGCTACTAGACTTAATACCAATGAAACTGCTGAATTACTGAAAGAAAAAGAAGAGCAAATCAAAGGATTAATGGAGGAAGGTGAGAATTAACTTTTTTTTTGGTAGTAAAAATGTATAGAATAGTTGGAAATGTACTGGTCTTGCATACAAGCCTTCTTTTTGTGGGGAAAAAGTGCTAAATTTGAAGCATGTTGGATGTTTCTGAACATTTGAAGCTTTTAGTGAGTAGCAAGGAGCAGCAGGAGGGGTCAGGCAGATACAGATGGCTGGAGAGATGCTTCCTGCAAGATGCATTAAAAGGTGCTGAGAGATAAAACCAGTGTGTGCAGACCAACATTCCATGTTCCATTCAGAAGAAATCTAACAAGGGCATTATTCATGGCATTTCTACAGTGTCTCCTTTAATACTTTTTAATTTTGGAAGTAAAATATAGATACTAAATGAGAAGGTAATATTTTTTTTCTGAACAGAATGAGCTCACTTGCTTTGTTTTCAAAGTCTTTTACATCCTGTCCTATCTCACTGTACCTCAGTATAGCAATGGTATCTCAGGATAAGACAGATTTAAACTTAAGGACCCACATGAAAAATTGTAAGAATAAATATTTCCATATTTACTGGAGTATTATTTTCTTGGGATTAAAGAGCAAGGCTGGTGTGAATACAGAGAATCCATAGAATATCACTGCTATGCACTAGCTTCATGTCCAATTTCTTCACAGGAGAAAAGCTTTCCAAACAGCAGCTGCACAATTCCAACATTATTAAGAAATTAAGAGCCAAAGAGAAAGAGAGAGAAAATACTAACACGAAACAGAGCAAAAAGATAAAGGAATTGGAAGAGGAGTTGCAGCATTTAAAACAGGTGAGATATTTGTTGACTTTCTTTTTTTTTTTTTTAAGCTTTATATATTAGCTGAAAAATTGCATTTTGGGAGGCCTCTTGATAAATTGACATTTTTTTATTTTCTGGAGACTTTTCTATTTCATAGAATCCCAGAATGGTTTGGGTTAGAATGGACCCTAAAGCTCATCCAGCCCCCCCTGCCATGGGCAGGGAAATTTTCCACCATCCCAGGTTGCTCCAAGCCCTGTCCAACCTGGCCTTGGACACTTCCAGGGATGGGGTAGCCACAGCTTCTCTGGGCACCCTGTCCCAGGGTCTCACCATTCCACATTATTGGAGCACTGAGTTGTGATTTATGTGTGTGCTCCTTATAAAACTACAGTGAGGGATCTTCTCAGCTGCTTGCTTGCACTTGCATGGCTGTTACCATGTGAACTGGAAAAGCCCACAGCTCAAAATTTGGGCAGTTAATGACTGAGTCAAGACCTTAAAAATTTCAGACCCAGGATGTGGAGTTGTGGTGAAGAGCAGCTCCCTCCTCTGGAGAAGGCAGGGAAGCAAAACCTTTCTCCTTTTGCCACATGTTAGATGGATTTAGTCACTTTATCCCAAGTTGGTTGCCACTGTTGTCACTGTCCTCAGGCTGCGTTGTCAGCCCCACGTCCTGGGGTTTGTTTCATGTTTCTTGTTTGCACTGGCAGGTGCTTGATGGCAAGGAAGACCTTGAGAAGCAGCATCGAGACAGCATTAAACAACTGAACAGTGTTGTGGAGAGACAAGAAAAGGACCTTGCTAAACTTCAGGCAGAAGTGGAGGAACTTGAAGAAAGGAACAGGAGTGTGCAGGCAGCACTCGACAGTGCATACAAGTAAGCAAAGTGATTACACCTTCAGGTTGTGGCTCTTTCTTGTGCAATGCTTGTGAAATATTTAAATGTAACAAAGTTATTTGCCAAGATGCTGTTGGCATTTTAATATACTGGGGTTTGTTTATTTGTTTGTTTGTTTTTTTTCTCCCCAGGGAACTTGCAGATCTTCATAAAGCTAATGCTACAAAGGACAGTGAGGCTCAGGAAGCAGCCCTAAGCCGGGAAATGAAGGCAAAGGAAGAGCTTGGCTTAGCACTGGAAAAGGCCCAGGAGGAGGCTCGGCAGCAACAGGAGGCTTTGGCAATTCAGGTGGGTCTGAAATGCAGTCAATAAACTCTTTAATTCAACAAGGGACTGTACTGAGGTGCTGTGTACACCTGACCTAATGAACCAGGTAGAACTGGTTTTTGTGTACTTAGCAAATACCCAGAGGATTTCTTCCCCAAGGAACTTGTTCCATGTTAAGGGATGATTGTGCTAACCTTTAAAATACTAATTTTATTTGAAAGTAGTTATAATTTTACTTGTCTAAATGAAATTACTTAGGCTCTATGTTAAGTTTGTAGTACTCTTACCTCTTAGAATTTTTAGTGATAAATAAATCAGTGTAACTTTTTGTGTGTATGCAAAAATGAAGCCTTTACTTGTAAACAAACATATCCTATCTAACGCTGTTTGAAAATGGTGTGGGGCTGTGGCATGGAATAGGTGATGAGATAACTTTTGGCAAGACTTTAGTAACAATTTCTTGTTTATTTAGGTGGCAGACCTGAGGCTGGCACTGCAACGTGCAGAGCAGCAGGCAGCAAGAAAAGAAGATTATTTAAGGCAGGAAATTGGTGAACTGCAACAGGTACTATAGAAACAGATGATGCCAACTTGCATCTGCAAGGAGGACTTCCTAAAACCCAAAAATAAAATGCTACCATGACATGAACAGCCTGAAAGAGAGGCTTTATTTTCCTGGTTACCTGCAATGGTTGTCCTTTACAGAGGAGCAATAAAAATATTAATGGAAATGTTTTTTTAAATCACATAGTGGAAAAGATGTCATAATTTTTAATGATGCCTCTTAAATAGAATGCTGTCCTTTTTAAACACGAGACAAAATGCAGACATAAATTTTGTGATGGTTGTCTAAAATTGCTGGCAAATACACTTTTGAATGACTCTTTATCTGCTTCTTAAGAATATTTTTATTTTTCTTAAGGGCCAGAATATAGATTGTTGCCAAAATGTTTCAAATGATGTCCAGAGCTCTGGAATTTCTGGACCCTTGCTCTGTTATCTAAAAATGTTTAACTTCTCTCTTGGAATTTCCCACTTGACCGTGAGTTTGAACCGCATGAATGTTAGATTGTAAAGCAGCTGCTATTTATTGAGATGAATTCTGTATGAATCTTTCAATCCATCATACGATTTTAATTATATTTAATTTATGATTTCAGAGACTCCAAGAAGCAGAGAGCAGGAACCAAGAACTAAGCCAAAGTGTGACCTCTGCTACACGGCCCCTTCTGCGGCAGATCGAGAACCTGCAGGCCACGCTGGGGGCACAGACCTCTGCATGGGAAAAACTGGAGAAGAACCTTTCTGACAGGCTGGGTAAGATGGTTTAGCTTTTACTGAGCTGTGAGGCTCTGGGTGAAGATGTGAGATGTGTGAAGGTAAATCCAAAGGGCTGAACACCTGCCCAAAGTGTAGATGGTGGATCAGGAGAGATGAGCACCAAATGCTTTCCTGTAAGGAAATGGTGTGGGAGGGGGTTATGCCAAGGTTTTTGGACAGGTAATCAATCCACTGCTTCTCTGTTAAACATACTCTTAATACAAGATTGTAAGGTGCACATGTCCTTACAGCATCCAAGGGCATTGAGACACTGAAAGTATTCCAGTATGGAGCCTGATGCTGAGATGCCAAATTGTAGTTTGGAATCACTTACCTAACTGCATAGATGATAATACATATATTGTTTGATACAGTAGTAACCTATAGTTTTAAATGAAAAATACATTAAAAACCCAAAAGTGGACCCAAAGAAATTATTTCCTTTCTGGAGGCAATCTGTGGTTGTATATTGCATTCTGGAAGAATTTGAAATCTCTTCATTCTGCATTGCTTGATTCTCTGTCTGTGTATGGAAAATATTTAATTTCCTTTACAAAAGAAAACAAGGTGTATTTTTTAACAAAGATTAGTTGCATATTAAAAAACCCCTCTAATTCAATTTTGATGTAAAAGTAAATGGCTCATATTCTGGGTGTTTGATCAAAAAAGGTTAATTGTTTATCTTTTCTTACTTACTTACTCACTCTTATTAGGTGAGTCTCAAACTCTTCTAGCAGCAGCTGCTGAGAGAGAACGGGCTGCTACAGAAGAACTTCTTGCAAATAAAGTTCAGATGTCTTCTTCTGAATCTCAAAATAGTCTTTTAAGGCAAGAAAATACCCGTCTTCAGGCTCAGCTGGAAGTGGAGAGAAATAAATTGAAGAAAATGGAAAATGAAAACAGCAGGTCAGTTTATTTTTGGTTAACAGTATTTCTTTATAACTATAGTGAAATGGAGTATTGATATAAGGCTGCAACATGTTATCAGAATGTTACAAAAGATGTTGTTAAGTATACTTTGTTTCATGCTAAAGATTGAAAAGTGTTACATTCATAACATTTTGTAGCTTTGCAGCTGTGTTTGTTTTATAAGCATCTGAATCTGCAGAGACTAGAAGAGAGAATATTTGTTTAGTGACTTTCCTTCTTTCCTTCCTCCGTGTAGGTATGCGGTTGAACTAGAAGGGCTCAAAGATGAGTATGCAAAAACCTTGGAAGATGCAAAGAAAGAAAAGGTATTGCCTAGTTCAGCTAATCTCTGTTATGGCTGAAATCTGATCTAGCAGGAGATTAAAAGCTTGTATTTATCTTTGCAGGCACTGCTGGCTACTCAGTTAGAAATGGAGAAGATGAAAGTTGAACAGGAGAGGAAGAAGGCTGTTCTTGTGCAAGAAGCAGCAAAGGAGAAGGTGCCAAAACCTAACGTTTCTAAGTCTTACTGAGATTGTAAGATGTTTAGTAGATATCTATACCTATCTATACTAAACTTTTAGTAGCTGACAGTATCTTTCCAGGTGTTGTTAGACTCACTGAAATAAGATTTGAGTAACAGTCTATTTACCCTGAGAAGAAGTAAAATATGGATTGTTGTCTTAATTCTCTGTGTTCTTTGAATGCTCTTGGATCCTTTTTCTTCTGAAGCTGCTTGTTTTCTTTGCTTAGACTACCAGCATTGCTGCCATTGAATTCCTGTTTTGTTTCACATGACTGTATGTAATGTTCCACATGCTTTCCAACTGAAGTCACAAGTCACAGAACAATCCTCAGTAGTCATTAAATTAATTACCACTAATTAGCAGTTAGTATTCAAGTAAAACTATTTCTGTTGTTTGTTCCTTACTGTCTCCAGTCCTAAAAATCTAAGTGCTTTCCCCCTCAGAGGTTAGCATGCTTGTAGATGCTGCCTGGAAAAAGGGACCAGTCTGTTTGGAAGAGGTATCAGTAAATTATTAGCATGTGAAAAATCTTGGAATTTAATTCATACACTTTATTTAAAAAGAAGAAAAAGGCCTTAACATTCATTCTAAGAAGAGATGTTCTTCTGGGTGTGAGATATTCTTTCTGTGATACATCTGGACATAAAAAACTGCCTCTGAGTCTCTCTTGGCTACCTGAAAGAGAACCTTTTTTTGGTTTAGTTTGCAGCTTCTGTCTTAATTTCCTAGAAGATCTGAGATCTTGAAGATAGGTTGTGTTACAGCACAGAAATTCTTTGTTGTTGAACTTTCATATATTTTAGGTCTGGGGCAAATAGAAAATCTATCATGTAGTGTCCTATAGTTGTTTGGTGGAAAAGGGAGGCTATTTATAGAGTCTCTTTTAGCACGTTGTGAACATTTTTTCTTTTTCTAACTGCTGATAATGGATGTCTTTGTTTGTTTTTAAGGACCGAAAATCATTTACAGTTGAAACTGTATCAAGTACGCCGTCAATGTCCCGCTCCAGTTCCATGAGTGGGGTGGACATGGCAGGTCTTCAGACCTCTTTCCTCTCACAGGTAGGACAGATCACCTATAATGACTTTTTTTTTCTTGACAAACCACTTACTTTCCTTCTCAAGAACTTCTAGTAAGGAAAAAAATGACTCTTCAAGAGTGTATTGGCCTTAGACCACGTAGCATCCTGTGCAGAAACATGTAAAGACATCTGCTTACAAGTTGTCTGTGATTGTAAAACATACAATTGGTTTGTTTTTACTTGCACTCACTTGGCAGCATCACTGACTGCTGTACTCTGCTGTCCCCTACTGCTGCTCCTTCCCTGTCAGTGTAGTTCATGCTGCCAACATTAAATGGCACCTGTATAAGTGTCAGGAGAACTTGCTAGCAGGGAGCTGTCCCAAATTGTACCTATTCACCTCAAGCTTTTGTTTTGAAAACAAGCTTTAATGCTTGCCTAGCACAGTGTAATTTTAAATCTTAAATGATGTCATATTTAGGAGAGGGAAGATTCCAAAATGGGCATGTTTTTGTCTAATTTTCAGCTTCTCTAACCTTCTGTTTGTAGGATGATCCTCATGATCACTCATTTGGACCAATAGCTACCAGTGGGAGCAATCTCTATGATGCAATAAGGATGGGATCAGGTTCAAGTGTCATTGAAAACCTACAGTCACAGCTAAAACTAAGAGAAGGAGAGATTTCACATCTACAGGTATCTTTCCAGAAAGCTTGGTCAGTGTTATGAGAATTCTGTGGACCAGTGCATCTGTGAAGGGATGAGCACGAGAAGGATTTGTTGGTTCCTTTTTTGTTTTGGCAAGGACCTATCCCTTATCTGTCTGAAAAGTAAAAAAACCCAAGATACTGAGGTTTGAGGAGAAAGTGAGAGTGGGTCTGAGATGTGCTGTTTCACAGTCTGGCTTAAGAATAAGCCTTAATTATTGTGTATTTTAATATGGTGTTTTATAAATACAGTAAATTCTTTCCTTCTCTTCCTTGTTATGTGTGTTTACCTTAGCTGGAAATAGGAAACCTGGAGAAAACTCGATCAATAATGGCAGAAGAGCTGGTTAAATTAACAAATCAAAATGATGAACTTGAAGAAAAAGTGAAGGAAATACCCAAATTACGCACACAGTTAAAGGTAAGTGCATTTCTGGTGTAAATCCATCATAAAATGTAGATAATTGCATTTCTTTAGGAATACTCCTATCAGTTTAGGAATATATTCAAATCTGTTTCTAAGCTTAAGTAACTGAAGAGCCTCTTTTTTGTTTTGGTGGGATTTTTTAAATATAGTAGAATCTAAAAATGCCCACTCCATGGTTAGGGAGTCACTTCAAAACACAGTTGTTGGAAACATGTGCTATGCATAAGACTGTGTGCTAAATCAGGGAGAGACCATTTTTGTTTCTATCATTCAGGCACTTGTCTGGAACTGGATTTTTTAGTAGAGGGAGGGTTTTGATAAATACTATGGGTTTATGAGAGGTTGATCCAGAAGCTGAATATATGTCCAGTAGAGATACAGGAAATAAGAAAAAATATTGAATCCTATTGAATTGAAACTGAAATATTTGAAAAAGTTTTGGAATAATTTTTGAATACAGAATGTTCAATTTTCTCATGAAACATTTCCCAAACTGGTCATTCCTGTAGTAAAACAGTGCAGTTTTCTAACTTATTTTAATGCTTACAGCAACTGAACTTCAAGATGCTTCAATATGTCCTCTGAAACTAGAACTAATTCTTTTTAGGATATTTGGAATGTCTTCCTTTAACATCTAGAACATAAATCTAGCTGTATTCAAAGTACTTTTGGAGAGTTTACTGTGTGCATCACTGTAGTTACACTTTGGTGAGGTAATGCTGCACTTACTTCCCCTGGTAGTGTAAAACTCCCAACAGCAGCTTGCTTGAAGCTGGAAAAGCAGTGAGATAAAAAAGTGTGTCCTTGCAGGATTTGGATCAGAGGTACAACACCATTCTCCAGATGTATGGGGAGAAGGCAGAGGAGGCTGAGGAGCTCCGGCTGGATCTGGAAGATGTGAAAAACATGTACAAGACTCAGATAGATGAACTTTTAAAACAAAGACAAAATTAATTCCTCATGGAACTCTTAACACTAGATGGTGACAGACTGTAAAGATAACTGTTTATGTAAATGCTGAATTTAAATGTCTTGTAAAAAACCCCCTGTATTATAGAAAATGTGACTATATAATAGAGTTCATATGTTGACAGAAGAATCAATGCTTTAAGTGTCCTGTTCTGTCTGCAGTTAAATTATTTGTGCAATATTTAATTTTTTTTCTTCAGTCATCCCTTTATTTAAGTTTTTGCTAAATGGTGGGTCATCTTACATAAACAGCAGAAATTATGGTTGTTGGTTGCTTGTGAGACAGCACTGGAAGACATGAGTAGTACTAAAGCAGCCCTTGATTCATAATCTTTGTAAACATATGAAAATCACATTAGAAGTCTTTCTCAAGTGTTCATATGAGTTTTTCTAAAATCTCATCAGGTAATTTTTAATAACTATGTAGCAGGAACTTTATGTCTAAAGTATAACTGGTGGATATTTTTATGACAGGAAAATCTTAGATTTGTGCTTACAACATCTGAATGTGTCAGGGTGATTATTCTTAGACAAATCCAATTAGTCTGACTACACTAAGTCCTCTAAAGCAGAATGTGAGACTCAGATGAGACTTCAAATTACAGCTTCATTTTGTATATTGCTTGTGTTCTCAAGAGCAGTCTGGAGACAACAGCTCTGCTTGTAATGATAAATGTGTTCAACTTTTAACACCAGAAATATGATATTAAATATCTGTTCTAGATTTAGTAGCTGATTTTTAACAGTAGCTAGAACAGTTCAGAAGAATGCAGGAAACTGATTTTTTAAAAATAAATTGCTGCAGATCTCATGGTTCCTTTTATAAAAGTAGCTAGGGTTAAACTTCTTGTAAAATTGAACTGTGGCTTAATAATAGTTTTTGAGCAAGTCTCCAGTGGCTGCAGAGTATTTCTCATGGTGTTCCTTAAGCAAGGTATTGGTCAAACAGCACTCACGTGACTTGGGGTTGAGCTGCATTTTTGGTAATGTCAGAGGAAATGTTTGAATGGGACCCTTGGGAATGCTGAGAAGAAGCTTTCGTCTTCCTCTCTGCATTCCAGAGAACAAATATTTTGCTGCATCTCAGAACCTACTCGTGTGAAATACTGGGCAGTTGAAATTCTTTGCTTATCACACCAGTGCCTCTGTTGGGAGAGGGCTTTTTTTTTTTTCCCCAGACCAGTACACGTTGTAATTTGGGAATTCTTTTCCTGCTTGGGTATTCAGTGGCTTGACAGACAAAGGATGTGAAGGATGAGGAGTTGCTTCTGGGGAAATGCCTCTTGGTAATATGATTTTGCTATGGGTGTTAAGGATTTATTCCTCACTGGGAGAACAGTTAGTCGCTGAAGTTACACAGGCAAGGGAATGTTCATGGAAAATCCTAGTCTTAATTTGAGATTCAGGCAGTTACTCTGTGAGGATTTCATTAAAGCCATAGAGCCAGAACACTTAAATTTGTTTGAACTCCCCGTCTGTCATAGAAAATTCTAACTGCTTTAATAAAAATGCTTTTTTCTCTTCCCTTTTTTTTTTTTCACTGGGAGGTGGGAGGGAATTACCCTCTTGTTGTCTTCATTTCAGTTTTGGAAACCATGGTGGTATGGTTTTTCTTCTAAAAACCTCAGAATTTAACACTTTACCTTCATATTAAAGCATGGTTGGTTGCTCTGAGTTTCTGAGAAGCCTCAGACCAATCAAGCCTCAGCAAAGATCAGTCCATATTAAAACACTTGCTGGAATTTTACTGATTGAGAATTATGATGTACAAGGGTTAATTCAGCCTTTTCTTAAGAAAACTCTTTGTGATGGTCAAAGCTTAGAAACTCAGCTTTTATCTACTACAGCAAATCAATAACTTCCTGGTTTTCACCTTTTTTTTTTTACAATCTTGGCAGACAAATGCAGCAGCAAAGAAAAATAAATTATCCTTTGAACTTTCATTGGGATCTCTCACTGCCAGTGCTTTTGAAGGTAACATTTCCTGTGTAATGTGAGCAGATGCTCCTAAAGGGCTGACAGGCAGTTCTGAGTATGTCTTGGGCTATCTTGGTTTTCAGGAACAGCTTAGGTAAAAGGGAAATTTTAACATGCAATCAGTATTAACTATTCTAGATGTAAAAACACAAAAGGTATTAGATTTTTAAATTTTACTAAAGTAGATGTAAATACTTGTATTGACTATTTTTGGATTCTATATTCCCTTGTAGTGCAACTTTTACTATCATCTGAGAATCAGATGGCCTTCTGTGTCTTAATCATCAAAGCCTTAGAAAACAAAGTGGCTGTTGGAATGTAACATAGACTATAAAATATCCTGGTTTGCTCATCTTTGATATAATTGTATGCTTGTTTTGAAGAAACCTTAATGTCTGCTTGAACACAATTCACTGCTCTTACTGAGATTGCCTAGAAGAGTAAAGTGCAAAATGAAAGGAATTAGGTTAGAATTCTAGCACTCACTTTTGTCTAAATTTATTTTAGAACATTCCTTCTGAAAGCAACTAATTTAGCTCTCATTTTCACTGCATATGCAAGTATGAAGAACGGTTATTTAAGGTTTACTCAGGGTAGTGTTCAGAGGGAGCTGAATTGCTGATGGATATAGATGGGTTTGGATGAGGAATACCTTACTCTGGTACTCACTTCCGTTAGGAACTCAAGGGAGGGCCCATGTTCAAAATCCCATGTCAAAATCACATGAGAGAAGGGTTAGTTCTATTTTTTGTCCTGCTACACATTTGTTGAAATTTATGTGCTTACATTATACTAAGGGCTATAATGATCCTTAATATGAGGTGGAATTGTTATCACAGTGAAATTAAACCCCTTGGTTTCTAGTTGTAAAATATGTATAAACTGTAAAAAGCACGGGTCAGCATACAATAAAATTTTCCGCTAGCAGTGTGCTCTGGTTCTCTTTGAGAAAATACTTAAAAATAGTTCTGGGGAGGGTAGGTGGGTGTGAACTTAGTGCTGTGAAAGGAAAACATTGCTTAAGGTAGAAGATACCAGATGTAGTTGGAGTACAGTTACAGATGCCAGCTGAAGTCTTGCGGTACCGAGGGTATTTATGTACGAGAGGCTGGTTTATTTCTAAATGCACCGGAGCGAAGGAGTTGTGGATAATGTGAAATTCACACTCATTTCCTTTATTCAGGTAAGCGGCGTCCCTGCGGGGTCAGCTCCTCTGCCAGCGCCCGCCTTCTCTCGCCGCTTTCCTGGCTCGGGCTGAGCGTTTGTTCCTCGTTTCCCACCTGGGAACGCGGGGAGAAGAGGTCTGGGCTGTGCTGGAGGATTCAAAGCTCTTTAGTGTCGGTGCCCTGCGGGAATGGGGTCAAAGCGAAGGCGGGTGCGGGTGCTGGCGCAGGCAGGAGCGCTGCCGTGGGTCGGGCAGAGCAGCGCATCGATGAACTCTGTCCTTGCGCCTGGGGCTGGCCGTGAGCGCGGCGGTCCCGGCCCCGCTGGTGCCGGCCTGGGCTCGGAGGGACGCCTGGAACAATGGGGTGCCGGAGCCTGCGCTTCCTGCCGGGCTGCGGCAGGAAAAGGCCTTTTTCCTCCGCATCCTGCGCTCGCCTCTCCCGGGCCGGCAGCGTTTAATTTCCGGCAGCAGAAGGAAGACGCGGCTGCTCCGCCGCTGCTGCCCCGCGGGCAGGTGCGCTGCGCTGCGGGCCCCACCTGAGCCGCGCCTCCCGAGCCCGACCCGCGCCCGGGCGCTGCGGGAAGGCTCCTCCTTCCGTGCTCCTTCCCTTCCGTGCTCCTTCCCTTCCCTGCCTCCTCACCCGGCTCCCGCCGCCCCGGGTGGGGCGGTCCCGGCGGCGGTGCCGCCCGCCCTTGGCTCACACCCGCACGGGCGCTTCCCCCGGAGCCCGGCGGGACCGGGCCGAGCGCTGCCCCCGGACATGAGGATTGAGGCCGGCAGCGAGCGCCCATCAGGAGGAGCGGCCGGTCCCGTGGGCCGCGGGGCTCCTCGGGGCCGGCGGGGCTGAGACGCGGTGAGATACGGAGTGAGATACGGGGTAATACGCGGTGAGATACGGGGTGATACGCGGTGAGATGCGGGGTGATACGCGGTGATACGCGGTGATACGCGGGGTGATGCGCGCTGATGCGCCGTGAGATGCCATGCTGCGCCGGGACGGGGGAGCGCAGGGCGGGGCGGCGGCGCCGGGTCCAGCACGGCCATGGCAATCCTGGGTCAGGCCCCGGGTCCGGCTGGGCCAGAGGCTGGGTCCGGTTCTGGCGCCCAGCACGGCCTGGCACAGGATGCCGGGCACCTTCCCGAAGTGACAGCCCCGCAGCCAGCGCTCAGGGCTGCGGAAGGGACCGCGTGTTCTGGGGACACCGCAGGGTCTGTGATGCTCCCATCACGCTCCAAGGTGTGGTCCTTGTGAAATACCCCATGCCCCGGGGAGAGGAACCCGAGTGACGATCAGCACAGTGCCCGGGCTGTGGAAGCTGCTCTCTCTGCTGGGAGTGTGTCCCGAGGAGCAGCAGAGTGTCCTGAGGAAATCTCCTTTTGCAGCACGTTTATAACTCCACCTTCCTCCCCCACTCTAGGTTTCTGTACCTGGGAAATCTGAAGTCGTTCCTCTCAAACCAAACAGGTAAAACTACTTGTATCGTAGGAATTTTGCTAAAGGCTTCAGTTGAAAGCAAGCATGCAAATTTTCGCAAATTCTAACGCCAAAAAAGGTGGAGTTTAGATAGAGGCCATGCATTTTTTTTCCTCAGGAAGTTTAATGGTTCAAAGCAGGGGTGTTAGATGAGAGGGTTGTATTAGCAGGAAGGTATGCAGTCAGCTTTAGGGTATACAGATGTGTGGGCCTGTGTGTGTATACATGTGTATGTATATATAAATACACTTCTATTATATATAAAATTATATATAGAATATTCTCAGTAGTCAAATTTCTTTAACATGATGTTAAGCATTAAAAACAGGCATCCTGTAACAAACCTATCTGTGATCCTCTATTTGTGTCTGCCTATTTTTCCCTCAGCTAATGATGAGTTCAAAGTGGAGAATGTATTATTTTCATACTTATTTTAAAAATAAAAATCCTTCTTTTCTCACCCTTCCCCCCAGTTCTTGTACTTTTTCTCCCTTCTAACTGGATATTACATGCTCTATACTTAGTTTCCACATGGAACTCTCAGGATCCCTTGGCATTTAGCTAAAGTAAACACACCCATTTTAGCTTGACTGGGAGTTTGTAGTGCGTAATAACACTCAATGACTAATGATTCAAAGATAATCCTGAGGTTGTGCAGTCTGGCCTCTCAGTGAAAGTTTGGTCTTCACATGAAAGAGAAACCACCCCAGAAATGCAAGTACAAATTCTTTGACTGTATGTCTGTCTCTGACTGGATTTTGTCTTGTGTGCTTGAAATGCTGCAGATATGTTAATTTCATTTTTTCCCCTATTTTGTTTATAAAGTACAGAACTCACAGGTTGGCCATGTTTATATTGCTTGTGTTTGGATTGCTACTGCAAGAAATTCTGGCTAATTCCCAAGGTGAAAATCCTGCTGAATTCCCAAACATTCCAGAAGAGCCATTCTACAGCTACAAAGCCATCAACCTGCCAGATGAGCATATCCCCTACTTTCTGCACAATAACCAGCATGTTGCTAACATCTGTAAGCAGGATGCTCTCTGCCCATATAAAGTAAGTTTGCTTTTTTCTGTTTGTTCAAATGTCCTATCAGGCTGGTTTGCTCTTGGGAGTTGCAGCAGTTGAAGATGGTGATTAACTGGTCTCCTTGCTAATTAGTCAGGGAAAAGGTTTGTCTTAGAACATACAAAAGACAAGAGTAATATTGCTGTGCCTGTGTGTCCACTTTGGAGCCTCTGCTGTGCATGAAGAATCTGGCTGTTGTTTCTTGAACTCTGTTTGAAAACAGACCAAACCAAAAGCCTTTTATGCAAGATTTATGAGCAAGATGTCATTTAAAAGCCAACAACTTACTTAAGTCATTTCCCATTTTCCTGTTGCAAAACCTGATTCAGTCATTCTGTGTTGCAGAAACACTTGAAGAAACTAAAATCCTGCTGGGGTTATGAGAAATCATGCAGATCAGAGAACAGGTTCAGTTACCCAGTGTGTGATTATGTTGAAACTGGGTGGTAAGTTTAATTTTAAATGTCTACTGTACATTATGGTGAAAAAATAGTGTAGTGCTCACTTTGATATAGCTGTGAAGTAAACATTATTGTGATATTTACAATTTAAAGAGTGATTTTTTGTGGACACCCGTGTGTATATATATAATGTGTGTATTTATGCATAATGAGCCTTTCAACATGATTTTAAAAATTTAACTTTTTAAGGAAGAAAATACTGCTAGAAATGCTTCCTGCCAGAATGTTTTCATTACTGTGATTTAGCCTTGAATTCAGATTCCTAAAATAACTGTATTTCCTTTCTTAGCTTTAAAAACAGAGGAAAAAATGTGAAAAAAATTCTACCCTTTTAGGGGAGAATAGCTTTAAATTGTCACTGATGTTTTCACTTACATGCAGTTGATAAGTGCTTCCTGTTTTGGCATCTTAAATGCCAATAAAATAACTGGCTGGTTCTTCTGTTCCAGTTTCAGTGGGAAAGTGTTATCTGTTGAAGTTTTTACTAGAATTGAGCAACAGACCTTGATTTGTTTCCTCTCTCCTTCACACATCAGGGCAAGTGACATCGAGACAGCCCAGCAGATATTCTGGAAACAAGCAGACTTTGGATATGTTCGAGAGAGGCTCAGTGAAGTGAAAACCCATTGCAAGCCTGCAGCAACAGTAGGTATTTCTGATAGATGTGATATTTTACACTTGTTTTTAAAAATAATTTTTGTTATTGACAGAATTCTACTTTGTTCTTAACAGGGGGATTCATCTCTGACCTGTTCCCAGTACCTTCAGCATTGCAGAGCAACAAACTTGTACATTGATTTACGAGCTGTAAAGAGAAACCATGACAGGTCTCTGATTTGCCTGTGTTATAGCGAAAATGGGATGGCAGGGAAAAGGGATTTGACAATTTCTTTAACAAAGATGGTTTGCTTGTTGCCATGGGTTTTACTGCTGATCAGAGGCTTATTGCTGAAGCCCTGTAAAGGTTTATTTACACCTCTTCATTGCTGGCTGCTGCTGGTGGTGTAAAAACCCAAATTCTCAGTTTTATGGAATGATGATGGGTGATTGAAATCCTCCCTGATGGAAGAGAGGAAGATGTTTCTGTGTCTTCAGTCATGTCCTTCCTTGGTCAGAACATGTGCAAAATACAGTTGTTTTTGTCTGAGGAACCAAGGCCTTTCCTGTGCCTTTATACCAAATCCAGGAGCTGCATTTTTAGGTACTGAGTGACTGAAGAGAGATCTGAACCCAGATCTTCCACATCCCAAATTAAAAAGCTACATATTGGAAACTGGATGAAAAGCCATGTTGTGGTGCTGCCATGACCCTCTGCCTTGTCTTTGAAGTCAGTGTCTCGATCTGGTTCATGACTGAGACTGATATTACCCTTCAGAATGGGTTTTGTCATCATCACAGCCTGTCCTGGAAGCTAATTTAGACAGTGTTTTTAGCTAGAAACTTGTTTTCAGGAAATTTATTCTTGCACCTCACTCTTTGTATGTCGTGTAAAATCCTTGGGTAGTGAAGTGGGTTGTGAAATCTGAGGTAAATTTAAATTTACCTGTTTTGTTTTAATAAAAAAACCCAAAAACTACAACCAGTCCTGTCATGCAGTGAGGCATCACTGTCATGAAGCAAAATCTAATTAAATTACTCATGTGGGTATGTATAAATAATTCTTAATAACATTCTGGGTGGATTAGTGCTGCTTTCTAAGATGATGTCTGGACCTTCAAGGACACCACTGTCTTTATTTGGGAGTTGTGGAAAATTCTTGATTTTCACTGAGGAAAATACTCAGGTTTTGAATATGTATGAAGTGCCCTGCTGAACTGAGACTAAGTATGTATGTAATTGAGATTGCAAGGCACTGGTAGCCCTGTTGCACAAAAGCTGATGGACTTTTTCTAATTTGCATTAGATTCAAAGAAGACTTTTTCCAGAAGGGAGAAATTGGCGGTCATTGTACCCTTGACGTTCAAGCATTTTTGGCTGAAGGTCAACGCAAGAGCCCTCTGCAATCTTGGTAAGGATATCTTGCCAAGGCTGCTTCCAAGTTCACTTGCTAATTATTTTTGATTTTTGTCATTGGCATTACCAGCTGTGTGTAGGGGATTTCATACTAAGGAAAGACTTGCTCCTTTTAAGGTCAATTTGAGAGTTCATATTAGAAACCTCTGATAATTACATCTCTGCAGAAAGTCTGAACCACGCTGTGTGCAATTGTGTCCTGCCTCATTTGCAGCAGCAAAAGATGTGAAATCATCTTGCAATTGGAAGTTCTAACCTCCAGGTGTTTTCTGGACAAGGTGCTGGTGCTGTGCCTAATCTGTATGTGGAAGGGTGATGGTTTTGTGGTGAGGTGCCTTGAGGCTGGCCCTTGTGTGTGAGTTCCCAGAGTCCTTGGTGAGGATGACCTGGATATGTGCTCACACCGAGTTCCAGGGAGCCTGTGCTGGGAATGGGAGGTGGGCTGAGTCCACAGGCTGAGTAGGAAGTGCAGAGCATCACAGTTTTGTGGTTAGCACTTCAAAGCTGCCTTGCCGAAGGAACTGGAGCCATTAAGGTCCATATAATAATTTATTCTTATGCCTTGCTTGTATTTTCTTTTTCTTCCCCCATTTTTCATTGATGTTTAAGTCAAGAGCTGCTGCAGAGGAGGAAGACTTTTCTCCTCTACTTTCTATTGTCATCACAACTGCTCATCCTTGTTTAGATGCAGGAACAATAAATACTGCCTCTACATCCATTATTCCAACCAAAGCACAGAAATCTCGTTAAGTGTCTTTGGCAAGGCAGATCAAGTTGGGTGGAGCCAGATCCAGGCTCTGAGGCTCTTTGTTCCATCCCTGCTGCCTTGATTTGGAGATCAAAGGTGCTGTTCACTCCTGAGATCAAAGGCAGTGTTTAACCTCTAGAAGCCCTGAAGAACCTTCCATTATAATTTCAAATAATTTTAATTGTCAGACTCTTATCAGTTTTCAGCAGTCCTGTTAACTGAAATGGACTGGAAGGACAGTTACTAAACCTGAGACATATGAAGTACATTTGTTTAAATGTGTTGATGTCAAAGCATATTCTGTGTGATTGAATCTTTCTAGGTTTGCAGAACTCCAGACATTCACTGCATTAGACTTCAGGCCTCTAGAAGATGGGAAGTGTGACATTGTTGTTGAAAAGCCAACGTACTTCATGAAATTAGATGCAGGTAATTGGTATCTTGAGTTTTTTTGTTTGTTTGTTTGGTTGGTTTTTTTCTTTCTTTTTTTTTTTTTTATTGCAGCAAAAAAAGCTTATATTCAACTTGCCCATCTACATTATGCCTTTGTGACAGTTCACTGGTAATATGAAAAATGGTGTGTTTATTAGTTCCCTTTTAGTTCCTCTTTTTGGTGTAGTTCCACTGATGAACTTGGAAACTGAAATATGAAAATCTTAAAATTTCCCACAGATGATTAAAAAAAAAAAATCAGAACAATTTCCTGTTGTTTGCCCTGCACAGTTTCTCTCTGGACTGTGGTTTGGCAGTGTCTGACTTTGTGCCAAAGGCTGTTCTGACTGTGTTTCTGCATGACAGGTTCCACACCATGGAACACAAAGTGTGGGTGTCTGTGTCCTGCAGTGCTCAGCAGCAGGACTGTGTGCACTGGGTGGTAGGGAAGAGAAGTGGTGTTCCAAGAGGGGCAGCACACAGGCACCTTCAGCAATCTTTTTTGAGTTTCACCAGCCTTTTTGTTGTTTGCAGCCCAGTGCTGGTGGAGGAGGACACTGGTCTGTTTTACCTGCTCTGTGCTCCCTCCTTTGATTCATGGCAGGTTTTTGTGCACCAGGAATGAATTGAGAGAGAAGATCTGAGGAATGATTTGGGCTTTGGCTTGTGTGAAAGTACAAGTTCTGTCTTGAGCTTCCCTCAGCCCCACTAAAGCAGAACCCAGACCTGTGCTTAAGGCCAGTTTTCATGTTTCCTTATGTCTGACTGGGCTTTGTTAAAGCAGGAGATGCTTTCATATCCTTCAAAAACCAGCTGCAGACTGTAGAGAGAAATAGCACATGAAGCTCATCTTATTCTTTCTTTTGGCCACTCTTCTAACTCTTTTGTACTTTTTAAAAACACATGGTACCTCAGATGTTGTTCCTTGATTCCTTCCTTTCAGAGGTTCCTTTTTTTAGGGTGTATTAGGAGGATTCAAGGAGGCAGAAGCAGGGGAAGCTAATATAAAATGCAGGATGCTAATCAGGAAAAATGCATAAACCAATAAAAGTGAAGCAAGTAATGCAGTGTTTTGCTAACAATTCTTTCTTTTTCAGGTGTTAATATGTACCATCACTTCTGTGATTTTGTCAATCTTTACATTACCCAGCATATCAATAATTCCTTCAGTACTGATGTCAACATTGTCATGTGGGACACTGTAAGTCTGCTGTGCTTTTAACATATTTGTGATGGGTTGTATTTCTGCTTTATAGAGGCTCTGAAGGTTCTAGTAGCCAATCCTTAGCTCTCTCATGGGCATAGCCATGTGGAACTGATAAATTTCTGGATCCTTTTAATACAGGGGCATGAGTAATAGTTAGAGAACAGATTTTCTATGATAGACCATGTGCTGTTGGAATGCTCAGCTTTGCTAGTACATAGTTATACCTTTTTTATGGTGTGACCTCAAAAATAACCTGATCACTATTTCTAATCTGTAGCATTTGAAGCTTTAACTAGTTTTTGTAGGCTTTTTTCTTTTGGAATATTGAAGTAGATTAGCTCAACTGTTTCTTCTATATTTAAAAAGAAATGCAGTCTTGCAAATCAGTAATGTGCAGCCTGCAGTAAAGAAAACAGCTGAATTAAATCCTTATATATATTAAAACAGAGTTTAATATTTAATTCCTTTAAGTAGCCTTCTTGCAGTTACTTCCTTCAATCACCTCTCACATTGCCATGATGACATAAAACAAGTTTTTAAGGGGGGCTGTTTCTGCTGTACTGCTGAGTTGAAACGATGGCAGTGTTTGAGTAATATTAGATTTATTGGACAGTGTTTAAGTTGTGTAGGAGGGTATTGAACTAAATAAAAAACAACTGGGCAATTTGTAACGTGCATAATCTGGTCCAGAAATAGCAGTTCTTGAATATGACACTGTCCCACACCTCTTTTGTGATCATAAAGTGCTGAGTTTTCTCTCTAAGCGTTTAGTGCTAGGATAGCTAAATTTCAATAGAGAACGGCAAATATTCCCTGCTTGCTGTTTAATGAGAAACCTGTTTGGCTAGAAAAAACTCTTTTTTCTAACTCTGTTGTATTTTAAAGCTAAAATCAGTGCCATCTGTCAGATAAGTGGGCTCTCTAGGTGTTGCACAGGGACCTGTTAATCCAGCTCTGGTGGCTTTCTGGAAAGATCAGGTGTCAGACAGCATTGTAAGTTACTTTGAAAAGCAACTCTTTGTCTTATATCATGTTGCAGAATCAAATAACTCTTTCAAATGTGCCATTCAAAATAGTGCCACGCTGTGATCATTTTAAATGAGCATTGCCTGCTCAGGCAGCTGGAGTTCATTGCTGTGTAAAACCAGGTGATGGCACCAGTCAACTGCTGATGAACTGTCTGTGCTCATCAAAAGGTGGACTTGAGCTTATTATTAATTCTCTTTTTTTTCCCCTTGATGTAATTAGATTTGGCCATACTTCCTAGCTACTGTTTTTATTAAAGAGTAATGCCCTTAGATGTAGGTTAAACAAAGCAGAAAATGAGTAGGAATTCCACTGGGTGTTGGTGTGCAGGGAAGAAATGTTTATAAAGCATTTTTAAGGAGACCAGAGAGGGTTAGAAAGTGGTGCTTTCATCAGTTCTCCACTTCTAATCTGGGAGAGCAGTTCTTGTAATACACGGCCAGAAGGGAGTCTGGAATGTAAAATTCATTAAAGCCTAATGGCAGAGCAAGAGGAAGGCCTCTTGAACCAAAGGAAATCTGGTGCCCTTTAGATTCTTTTACATTTCACCAGATTTCTGTTCTCTCCTGCTATCATTTGCAGTCCTGTTTTCAAATTTCCTATTTAGTATGTTCCCACAGAGCTTTCCAAGCAGCCTGAGCCAGCCCCAGAGTGGAAAGGAAGCTTTAGTGAGAATCTGCACCAGGGCTACTGAAGGCACATTTAATTGCATTCAAAGAGCAAGAGGTGGTGACTGAGCCCTGGGATGTGTAGGAAAGGTGACAGATTGAAGGCAGGAGCCCCTGCTGCTGGGATAATGTTCTAGGGAGTAGATGGCTCTTTAAAAGCTCCCCACAGAACTTTTAAAGGGGAAAGTTTTTTACTGCTCTGTATAGAAACCTCTTAGCTGTTTCTTCCATCAAATCAGATCATTGCCTTCCATTTGTAATATATGTACCATATGCAAGTGACAATCCCAAAACAGGTAAATGCAAAACAGGCTTGTTGTGACTTTTTACCTCAAACTTCAGTGCTGCACTACAAAGCCAGGTGGTTTTTGCGTTTTTTTTATCTTAGATGTTGAGGTTTAGACCTTCTACCATCCCTGTGTTCTTGTTACTTCAAATTTAACTTGTGTTCTGTTGACTCTGGGAAAAGTAGTAAGTAATTCTCACTCCCAATTTAGAAATTATAATTTGCTATTGAAGAAATTGTCTAGTTGGCTCATTTATAGTAGTTTTTATTAAAAATTAACTAACTACCTGAGAGGTAATTTGAGTTACCTGCCAGTGCAAACACTGAGTTTGGTGCTGTGTAATGTCTGTTCTGTGCTAGGCTGCCTTGGGTCCTGTGGTGGTGTTGCACATATTAACTGAATTAAAACTCATATACAGAACCTGTAAATCATGAAGAGAGGTTCTAATATGCATTTATGTATTGTTGTACCCTTGTTCTTTTTGCTTTCCTCCTAGAGCTCATATGGCTACGGTGACCTGTTCAGTGAGACATGGAAGGCATTTACTGACTATGAAATAATTCACTTGAAAACCTTTGACTCTAAAAGGGTATGGAATTCTATATTTTGTTTTAATTCATGGTCACTAGGGAACAAATATGACAACCTCTCAAGCTGCTTGGGGTTATGGGTGTTCCAGAGGAAAGCATTAATACTTTCCATGCATGTTTAATTTGTGTGGTATGAGTATTCTACTTCAGAGCTGTAACAAGAAACAAGAGCTGTAACCTGATTCTGTGGTGTGTCTATCCTATATATGGATGGACCTAACTTTTATGTCCTGTGAAGTGGTATTTCTGAATAGGTTTTGCTTCTGCAGGACCCCTGACTGAGGTTAAGGGTTATCAAATAGTCTTTCTAAAGTCTTCTGATTCCTCCTGAGGTGTTTCTTTCCCCCTGTAACTGTTGGCATTCCTGCTCCTTATCATTAAAAAAAAAAATTACACCAAAAAAATGCATCCATTCATTCAGAGCCCATTTTAGCCTCTTCAATCTAGTAGTAAACTCATTAACTGGTTTCCTTCTCTTTAGTCCATGTTTGTTCTGTTTTGGGGTGTTTTCATCACCTCTTCCCACACTTGCACGTCCCAAGTGAGAGCTCTTTTGGGATCTTTGTTCTGTTCATTTGCACAGCCGAGGAAGGCAGGCTGTCCTTGGCAGGAGCAGGAATTGCTGGCTCATTAGGAGCAGGGCTGGCAGTGAACGGGCCGGGGGTGGGCTGTAACTGCTTGTGTTCCCCTTGCCAGGTGTGCTTTAAAGAAGCTGTGTTCTCTTTGCTGCCTCGGATGAGATATGGATTGTTCTATAACACACCCCTGGTGAGTCCCTTTGTCCATCCATTCTCACTAGTAGGGTGTGGCAGGGTGGAATCTGAGCTGGGGAATCCCTCCAGCATCATGAAACACACTGCAGTGAAGGTGCCAACTTCTAATGGAATCATCTTCCCTAAAGACTGGGATTTTAAAATTATTCCAGCTGGTTGTGTGCAGTCTCCTATGTCACAGCTCAGGAGGTGCAAATTATTCCTCTTTAGTGGGTGGGCACTGTGAAGTAACTGGTATTTTTGCAGAGCACAAGAGCTTGAACACAGTCAGACTTCCCTGAGGGTATTAGCTCACACACCCAGGCTCTAGCACTAGAGTTATATTTCTTTCTAAATGAAAGTGCCACTTGTGTTGCAGTGAATAGCACAGTGCATGATACTGGGCTTTTGTTCCACAAGAATGGTACAAACCTGATCACAAAGCTCAGTTTTCTGAGCAAAATAACTTTGTATATTAACAATTGCTTTTTAAATTTCAGATCTCTGGCTGTCACGGTACGGGGCTGTTCCGAGCTTTTTCTCAGCATGTGCTACACAGATTAAATATTACCCAGGAAGGACCCAAGGTGTGAAAACTGCATAATGCAACTGTAATATGGAGCTGGTGGTTCTTGCCAGAGAACAGCAGTAGCAAACTGAACCCAGTGGGGAATGGAGGTGTATCTGTGTACTTTTTGTCCTTTCCTGTGGTGTTTAGGGTTTGGGTTTTCCCTGTAAAGGCCTTCAGAGAACATTTGTGCATGTTTGTGGAAGTTGCCCTCATGTCTTATTTCTGTAGGACAGATTTTAGAGCGTTCTCCTTCCCACCTTAGGGTCTCTTCCCTGTATCCATTCTCTGTGCTTTTATGTCCTTCCCAGTAAAGTCAGACACGTGTTCCATGGAGCTTGTCCTTTATCAATCCCCTTGGACACTGCTGAGCTCGTATCAGAGCTGCAAACTGTGGGATCTGGTCCTTCCATGCTTGCCCAGCACCATCTGTCTGCTCTGGCCTTCTCTGTTGCTCACACTGATGGTTTTTGCACGTTGCCTTGGTGGCCAGGCCAGTTCTGGGCCAGTTGAGGATGAAGTGTCTGCTGGAGAATAGCCCACATATTATTGCTGAGGAGCACATTCAGAGCTCTGCACAGGCATTTAGTTATGCTTCTCCTGCTGACACTAATGGGAGCCATGCAGTTAAATCTCTTTATTTCACTTGGAACGCTCACCCCTGTGAGTCCAATTAATTAAAAGAGGTGAAAGAGGAACTGTTATAGAAGTAAAACATTTTTTTTTCCCAAGGAACTTGTGCACAAGCCATCCAGAAAGCTGCTTTTCTGGTTTCAAAAACTGCCATATAATGTGTAATACAAAGGCTCTTTTGTACTGAATGAAATAAATCTTTCAGAAAATATTTAGTTCTTGGTTAATAATCAGACTTTCACAAAGTTTTTGGTGCTTTGAATCTGTCAGAAATTACGATGTGAATTTTAAGGTGGTTACATCATCTATTTATTACATGTGGAAGGAATATTTAGTTACTCAAATAATTGCCAGAAGTAAATACTGAGGAGTTTGGGATTGTTTTTTTTGTGAGGGCTGCCTCTCAGCTAACACACTGCTGCTTCTTTCTTTTTAGGATGGGAAAATTCGAGTCACCATCCTCGCACGCAGCACAGACTACCGGAAAATATTAAACCAGAATGAGGTGTGGTCCATTTTATCTTTAAAAAAGATTTATTAGAAGTTAAATTTTGCTTATTGGATTGATTTTTTTTTTCAGGTACAGCCAAGACATCTATCTTCTGGCAAATCTCGGACAAATATGTCCAATGTTTATATTAATTTGTTCTAAAATGTCTTCTAGGCAGTCTGCATTTCTATACCCCAGACACTGAACCTTGCTGCCCTTTCTAAATATCCAGTGGAAGACTGCAAATGTAATACTAAAAGTATTTCCTCTGAGCAAACAGACACTGCAGATCTTCTGATAAAATTAAATTATTTCACTTTCAGATTATTCCTTTTATTTATAGCATGTGTCTTAACAAAACCCTTTGTAATGCTTGCAGATTGGAAAGCACAAGCCCTTGTATCAGTTTGTGCACTCAGAACATAATTAATTTTCATATTTATTTATGTTTTTGAATCATGCAACTTGGTGGACTTGTGTAAAAGCTTCTTCCTTGGTAAAATGATAATATTTAATGTTTTCATTCCCGTTTTCATTCTCTGTGCTTAGTGCCTGACAAAAATGAATTAGGATTATAATCCCCACTTTATGTAGGGAGAACCTGAGGCTCGTGTGATGCAGTAGCTCAGTGGCAGAGCAGACAGAGCAAAGGATTTGTGCTTTGTCTGCTGGGCTGTCCTCAGCTGATGCCTCCACTGCAGCAGGTAGTTTGTGTTCTGGTATCATGGCAAAGAGAGAAGTTGGTTTTATCTTTACCAGGTCAGGAGTGCAAGGGAGTAATTAACTGAAGGAGGACACCAAATCCTTGTCTTTTTATTCTTCTCCCCAGCTTGTGAATGCTTTGAAAACAGTGTCAATGCTGGAGGTCAAAGTGGTGGACTACAAGTACAGGTGAGTTGGTGGAGGGAACTGCTGTGAGCCCGTGCTGCCTGTGGCTGCTGACAGCTGGGTCTGTCCCCAGGTCTGACCTGGGCAAAATCCAAGGACTGGGAAGGAAAAGTGTTGGGGGAGGGAGTTGAGCACACCCATTCCATAATGCACTACCTAGGGTTAGCAGGCTCAGGTTAAAGCTACTGTACAATGAGCAAGGTTTGAAATCCCTTTTGCTCCCTGTCCCAGAGCCATGGTGGGTGTTCCCATCTCCTTTTTGCATATTGCTCTGCTGTGTTGTCAGGGATTGCCCTTGTATGATGTCACTGTCTTCTTTTATGAGCCTTAGTTTAGTAATCAATAATAACTCTGATTATTTGCTGCTCTGGTGGCCCCTGAAGACACCACTCGAGGTCAGTTTGTGGTGCCAGGTGTTTGTGGTGCCAGGAAGAAATGGATTGGAGGGAAACTTCCCAAACAAAGCATGCCTGTCCCAAATGGCAGCAGCTCCACCTGGAGCTGTCATGAATCATGCAGGAAGAGTGAGAAACTGAAGCAGCACTGAGACATCCATGTTCTGATGAAACACAGACAGTGGGAGGAAGTTTATTTGTGTGTTTTACGTTGCACTGAATGCTGTTCAGAAACAGGTCTATTATGCTAGGTTTTTAGCTTTTGTTTGGGGTATTTTGTTCTTAGTTTTTAGGTTTTTTTTAAGGTGGTGAATTTTTTTAAAAGGCAAGTAAAAAGAAAAACCCTTAAATTTACAAAAAATTTAAGTTGACAAAAATATTTTTTGAAACGAATTCTTGTGAAGTTTTGAAACCTGCCTGCATTTCTTTCACTTCCATGCTGAGTTACCACTGGCTGCAGCATTTGTGATTCTTAGTATTGTTCCTTGAAAAATCAGTTCTCTCTTTCCCTCAAGCCAGTTTTGTGCTTTCCCCATGTTCTGCTGGGGTGGGTAGAGCTGCCACATCATCACCACTTTTGTTGTGTTGTCTGCAGGGAGCTTGAATTTTCGGAGCAATTGAGAATCACCCACAACTCTGATATATTTATTGGGATTCATGGAGCTGGGCTGACCCACCTGCTCTTTCTGCCAGACTGGGCTGTTGTGTTTGAGCTGTAAGTCTGTCTGTCTCTCCTTCCCCCTCTGTTTGTTGCTGTGTGTTAGTGAAGCCTCTCCCTTCCTGGTATTTGACCATGAATGTTTGTCTTGCAGCTTTGTTTAGACTTCATATTTGGCAGCCTCTTCTCCTGGGGATCAAAACAGAGAAAGCTTTCATTATAAAATACAGTGTAATTATATCATACAGGCTAAGCCTGTGATTTCTTAATCTTCCATGGTATAAATATAATGGGAAAATGGCAAACCATGGGAAAACTCATTGCTCAGGTTCTGCCTGGTGAGTCTGAGATCCAATGATGTTTTAGTAATCCAGGTGAATTGATCAGGTGCATGTCCAGGGCTATTATTGATATTAATTGATTATGTGCGAGCAGCCCCCTGGAGGTTTTTCTATCCTCCTTGTTCTGCTCAGGACATGAGCACCAGCTTGCTGGCCAAGGTCAGTCCTGTGTTGTTGTGTTTTGCCTAAATTTCTCTTGTAGCTTCCTTTTAAACTTATTTTGTCACAAAGTAGGGGTGTTAGCAGACACTCCAATCCACAGAACAAAGCAGAAATCCAGAATACTTGTTGGAAGAGCTCTGAATTCCCCATCCTGGGAAATTGTGCTGTGGGAAGGCTGCAGAACTGGTGTTTTGCAGCGTAGTCTTGGCTCAAGAATGTTTTGTCCAGTCTCCAAATAAGTTCAGAAACTCAGGGATTGTTTTTCACATGTCCAAGAGCTGCTGCAGCTGGACAGGGACATGTCTGACATGCAGATGTGCCTCAAACTGCCTCCAAGGCCACATCTTGAGAGCAGAAGGCAGCCCTCGCTGCTGTTCAGTGGAGCAGAATTTGCCCATGGTTTTGGTGCCTTAGAACTGCACAACAGACATTTCAATTTTTTCACCCTGGTAACTTCAGCATAATCTCTGTAGGTAAATTTGTTTTTTCTGCCTGCCCCTAGATACAATTGTGAAGATGAACGTTGTTACCTGGATTTGGCAAGGCTGAGAGGCATTCATTACATCACTTGGAGGAAAAGGAATAAAGTATTCCCTCAAGATCAGGTAATGATGGCCACACTGGAAGGGTGGGATGCTGTAACTGAAGGACTTCACAGTTATCCTGTTTTACCTATCTATGTTCTGGTATTTGAAAGATGATATTAATTCTTTAGGCCAAATTAACTTTCCTGTTAAGATTAAGAAATCATTTGATATTAATGGCAGAGGGAAGAAGAGCAATGAAATTAATTGGCCATGAACCATTCATAGCATGGCTGTTATACAGTTCCTTTGCTGATTCTTTTGCCTCAGAGCAGATCAGTGGATCAGAAATAATAAATTAAAATGGCAGATCCTCCATTTTTCTTGCTTTTTTGAATGGAAGATGTATTGATCTTTTTTTTTCTGTCTGAAAATCCTTATCTTGTTTTTCTAGGGACACCACCCAACACTGGGAGAACATCCAAAATTTACGAACTACTCCTTTGATGTGGAAGAATTTATGTATTTGGTGCTTCTGGCTGCAAATCATGTTTCACAGCATTCGAAGTGGCCGTTTAGGGTAAAACATGATGAATTCTAAGTTAGACTTCTGACTGAAATACTGTCTTTAATTAGTCACAGAATGGCTTGGGTTGGAAGGGATTTTAAAGACCATCTCATTCCACCCCCTGCCATGGCAGGGACACCTCCCACTGTCCCAGGTGGCTCCAAGCCCCATCCAACCTGGCCTTGGGCACTGCCAGGGATCCAGGGGCAGCCACAGCTGCTCTGGGCACCCTGTGCCAGGGCCATCCCATCCTCACAACAAAGAATTTATCCCTTGTATCCAATCTAAACCCACTCCCTGTCAGTTTGAAGCCATTCCCCCATGTCCTGTCACTTCACAGCCATAAAAAAATAAATTTCCCCCCATGAGGGAAATAACCCATTGTTAATTTGTCAGACCAGTTCTTAGCTCCGTACCTTGTCTTTATAATTCCTTTCTAATCTGGGTGGTTTTGGTATGTAAAAACTATTTTTTTTATACTATTTCTGGTTTTTTGCACTGTATTTCTACATTCCAGATTCTGAGATAATCTTTATACAAAGATATGTCCACCCATTTCATGTAAGGTTTTCTGGGGTAGATCCAGGGTCAACAGACACTGCAAGCTTCTGCTTTAAATTTAGAAATATTTTCACATTAGGGAGCACAGTCTTATGATTTTGCATTTAAATATAAACTTTGACTCTTGTCCCTGTAGTTATAAATGCTCCAATACAAGAGGGTCTGCACAGTAGATTCAGTCAGTTTTCTGTCTCAGAGCAGGTAAATATTTTTCTAAGTGAGTACCTAAAATTTCAGGTAATCTGGGCATTTCCTACTTTTTCACAAAAACCAGCACTCTGCATTGGAAAACTTGTGCAAATTGGAATAAAACTTGATTTTTTTGAGGATTCTAAAGGGAATGGCCTTCTAGTTTGTTCTTTGTAAGGACAAATGATAAAATGTGTAGAATGTCTTTCAGCTGCAGCTGAAAGGAAAGGAATTGATGAGGAACCTTATTCTTGGAGTCACTAAAAGCCTAATTTTTAATATTCTTGTTTCCTCAAAGTGTTGAAGAGTTAATCTAGAAAATTTTTTAAATGAGATCTTTCCAAAGCCAGTAGCACAGTTCACTATTTTCAGTGAAAGGAATATTAAACCAAAGCTGCATTCTTTTTGAAATTCCCCCTGGAGCTGAGATGTTCTAGTAGGGAAAATAAAGGTAGTAGTTCTTTTGTCTTAAGTGGGGCCAGCAGGATGCGTAGAAGAATCACATTCAGTGAGATAAATCCCTAGAGTTCCATGTTAAATTATGGATTTTTGGGGAATGTGTCCCCGTGCTGGGCTTGCAGTTCAGCCATACAGTCCCAGTGGCTCGGGGCAGGCACACATTTGTATGGAAAAGCAGGAGAATTCTGGTAAATACAAACATTTCACTGCTCTAATTGTAGGTGGTATTGACTTCCCTTCCCCAGCAATTTCAGAGAGTGTGGGTGCATTTACAGACCTGTCTGTACTGGTAGGGATGAGTTACTGTAAGCACAATTTTCATATAGATCTCTCATGATCTTAATCAGTGCACAGGAAAAGCTGGGTAGAGCTGAGACCTTCATATATTCTGTGTATGTGGTGCAATTCTTCCTGGAGAGTGTTGTTTTACTGAGGGAGAAAACTGTTTCACTTTAAAGGACCATAGAAGCAAAATTGCACTTCTTAATATGAGGGGGAAAAAAAAAAAGCCCTTGAGCAATACCATTTCCTGTATTTGTATGTATCTGTTGGGGTTTTTACCTTGTGGGTTTTTTAAAGTAAAAAAATGTGTAAAACTTAAGCCAGTAAAATGTCTGTGTTTGAATGAAACAAAGTCAAAGGAAAGAAGACATTTAATTATGAACTGTGCACATATTTTTTTTTAATAAAAAGCTTTTTAATTAAAAAAAGTGTAAATTTTTTTTGTAGTTTGCCAGGTGTTAGAGGCAAATATTTTAAATACTATTAATTGCTTGGAGTCACATGTCTCTGCTTTCTCCTGCAGTGACAGGCTGATGTTCTGAGGTCCAAGGTGATGCTCAGGTCTATTTACTTAAGAGTCATTCAGAGGTGATGCTGCCATCCTGCACTGCTGGCTTTAGTGCTGGGCATTTGAAGACTGGTTTGTGAAAATCCCTGTATATATTTAACTTCCTGTGGTGCAGGTGATGCTGCTGGAGGCAGTGAGTGCTTGAGTCTGCACAGGAGCAGCTAATGAGGAGCTACTCTTTCAAGTGATCACTAAAACAAATGGTTGAGCATATGTGTGCAAGAGGGGCTGCAGGGACCTAATCCAAGGGCAAAATATCCTGCCAGTATTCACCAGTTTCAGCAAATTTGAGTGCAGTGTCAACAGCTGATGGCCAACATGTTATTCAGCCTTTATGGCTTAATATTGCTAGGATGAAAAGACTGTTTGTGTTGATTAACTTTACAAATAGTACAAGATTTTCTTGGGAGCAGAAGGAGGTTTGGTTGGATTTTTGAGTTTTGCCAATAAATCCTGAGGGAGTCTGGACAACAGCAGATGTCTGGATTGTGACTTGAAGAGCATCTGGACCATCTTGGATCTGTCTGGAAGTTGGAATTTGAGGGAATCCATGAGACTTCTGGGCCACTTGATCTTAAGGCAGGGTAGCTCTAGGTTAAGTTTTCCTAACAGACCATGGGAATCTTGTTCCTTGCTACTTCTGATTTTTTTTTTTTGGTCTCTCCAGTTTACCCAAGTTTAGAGTCTAAGGGGCACCTTGGCATCAGTGTGATGAATTTTTGGGACTGTGTAATGTTGCAAGTCCTGAATGCTTTTGGGATTGTCTTTGTTTCCTGTACAATGTAAACCAAGACCTAGATTTGGAATAAAAAATAATTTATGGATGCATGTGGTTTCTTTCCTTTTTACTTCAGAATTCGTCAAGATGTAATTTCAGGGTTTTTTTTGGGATGTTCTGTGGAAGTTGGGTAAGTGTGAGCAATGGTTTGTGATGGGGAGGTGGCAAATCAGAATTATTAATCTTAAGAGTCTGATTATAAATATTAAGGCAATACATTTTTAAAAGCCATTAAGTAATAATGGAATTGTTTAATTTTTGCTGTTAATCTTAACAGTACCATTAATGAGATAACTCAGGGTT
This sequence comes from Buphagus erythrorhynchus, assembly GCA_013400855.1. Lineage (NCBI taxonomy): Eukaryota > Metazoa > Chordata > Aves > Passeriformes > Sturnidae > Buphagus > Buphagus erythrorhynchus. The sequence goes on along the minus strand of VZTT01007767.1, from coordinate 22,105 downwards.
TAGCATATCTCTTAATCCTGAATTTTTTTTAAGGAGAAAAACTGAAGAAAACCTTCTCCTTGAGAGCCTTTTATATGCTCAGAAGGGTAGAATGTTTCATTTCCACACTGAATAATTGTTTCAATTTGCAGTGTTTGCCTTAAGTTGAGCTCTTACTTCCACTCTTCTGAACACACATTTCTCATGGATTGGGCTTTTTGCCTGAAATAAATGAAGTGCTATTGAATCTCCTCTGGCTTTGGCCCTGAAATGGCCACAGAAGGTTGGGTTTTGTTGCTCATTCATGAACTCTCCTCATTCTTGCATTTCAGGTCCTCACCTCAGGCCTGGGTGTGAGGGTGCTACTTAGGATTTTAGCTTTCATATTTTTCAAATCCTGTGCTGCTTTAGGTTTTAACTCTAGACTCCATATAGAGTGTTAGTTAATTGTCTTCACATTTTGGTCACACAAAACAATCCCTCTAAGCCTGGGCCTCAAGGACACCCTTGAGCTGGAATTCCTTAGGTTAGAAAAGCCTCAGGCTCTGAAAAGTATAAACAAAAGTGAATTGAGGAGTAAACTGAGAGTNCCTCAGGCTCTGAAAAGTATAAACAAAAGTGAATTGGGGAGTAAACTGGGAGTATACGACTTTATTACCTGAAGCTGTAATTGGAGGATTAACCCCTGATATGTAAATGGACCAAACTTATAATTGTTTGAAAAACTCGTGACCATTGCCCATCCTGAGAGTAGCCTTGGAGGCTTTGGACTGCCCAAGGTGTATCTGTTGAAGGTCTTTAGTAAATACCTGCTCTTATTCTCTTAGTCCTGCCCTGCTCTGTTCTAGGCAGCCACTCCAAGCCCTGCTCAGAATGGGAGCCCTCCTGGGTCAGTGCCAGGGCTCAGCTCATCCCAGCCCAGTCCAAAACCCAAACCCTGCAGTCTGAACTGTGCCAACAGTGCAGCTGAAAACAGAATTTTGTGTTTGGGAGAAGAGAGATCCACACAGGGAACGAGAGAGGTGAGGAGGGAGGAACAAATGTAAGGTTCCAGATGGGTAAAACATTCAGAGAGTCATTCTCAAGCTTGGAGCTCCGGAGACCTCTGGGAATGTGGTTATAAATCAAGTGAAATGTGTGGAAACCTTGTTGGGACTGAGCCAAAAATGAGGGGAGTGAGAACACTCATGTCACAAAGTGCAGGGAGGTACAGGAGGGGGAAAGGAAAGGTCCTGAATTCCCCTGAGTCTGAGCCAGGAGAGGGGAGCAGCATTCCTGGCCAGGGGGGCTGTGGGGAGAAGGGACAGGGCTGAAAAACGGGGTGGTGACCTGGGAGTCGTGCTGGAGAGATGGGGGAAAGGGCGGGGAGGATGAACGGGGTGTTGCCATGGTGGGGCAGAGCTGACAGCACA
>VZTT01007767.1:0-19171 GCA_013400855.1 Buphagus erythrorhynchus | reverse complement strand
CAAATCAGTCATCACTGATAATTGATGAATTATGGGGGAATACTGGTGATGATGAATTATGTTGAATTATGATGAATTACTGGAGAAAAGGAGGCTCAGGGGGGCCCTTCTGGCTCTGCACAATTCCATGACAGGAGGGGACAGCTCCCAGGGAACAGGGGCAGGACAAGAGGGAGCAGATTTAAGTTGTGCCAGTGGAGGATTAGAATGGATATCGGGGAAAATGTTGTCACCAAAAGGGCTGTCAGATGTTGGAAGGGGCTGTGCAGGGAAGTGATGGAGTCCCCATCCCTGGGGGTGTTTAACAGGCACGGGGATGTGGCACCTGGGGACACGCTGGGGACATGGTTTGGTTGTGGTCTTGGCAGTGCTGGGGTAAAGGCTGGAAAAACTCTTTCCTAATTTCCAGGCTGATCATCCCCATTTCAGAACCTGAAATGTGCTGCCCCTGCCCGCACCTCCCTGGCAGCGCTGGGGCTGCGCTTCAGGGTCTCGGTGCTTTCAGAAGGTCACAGGTCCCTGCTGGCAGGGGACAGCCTCAGCTCGGGGGTCTCTGCAGGCTGGAAGTGCCCCTTGCCCTGGAGGGACACTATTCCAGGGAAGGCAGCAGAGCTCTCCCCACCTAAGTGCAGTAGGTGTCACTAGAGCCCTTCCCAACGCTCCAAGGGAATCTCATTCCAGATGCAGAATCTGCTCACTGCAACTGCTCCTGCAGTCATGGTTTTGTTTTTCCTCCTTTCTGTTTGTAGAAGCAAAAAATTAATCCATGGAGATTTTAGCTCTTAGCCTAGGATGATTCAGATGCTATAATATTGGTATATTTTTCTTCGGTTTTTCTTTAAGCAACTTGGTGCTGGAAAATAATTTTCAGTTAATCTTTCGTAACAAAATCCTGCTTCATGTTTTGTTCTAAAACCACTTTGTGCCAGACTTTCACCTTTTGGTAGTTAATGCAATTCCTGTTTTGCTCCAAAATCTTGATTTTCACTTCTGCAGCACGTCACCCAGCCATGCAATATATCCTGCACCTTCTACTACCTAATCACTTCCCCAGTGCAGTTCACTAGGAAGGGTGGTTGTGTGCACATCATGGAAATACGGGCATTGACACTTGAAAAATAGTAAGAAAATATTGAAAAATGATGGAGTTGTTATTCTGTTTATTATTAAAAAGCAAACACCATGAAGACAGTTGTTTTTGAAGAAAAATGAGCTTTGCAGATTGCCCCCTTTCCAAATTTATAGCCCAGCTAGTCACTAAAGATGGGATTGGATGACTTTTTTTGGGAAGCTTTGAGCTGACACAGGGCTCTGGCTGCCCAAGGAGGGCTGTGGTGTCCAGCATTATCCCTTTGCATGGGCTAAAGCCAGAGGAGATGATTTGTCTGCCTGACATCTGATCCACAGCTTTCAGCAGCTGAGCAAAATAAAAATAAGCTGTACACGTTAATACAGGGTAGGAATTGTTTGAGTTGCCATGGAAGAAGGGTGGAAAGCAGGTGAGGTTTTTAACATGATGGAAGCACTGAAATAAGGCTGATGTGATGCAGGAGCAAGGTGTCCCTCATCAGCTTTGGTGGCTGAACCAGGGCTTGTTGGCATCCCCACCTGTGAGGAAACACCTAAACTCTCATTTTGCTTTCACTGATGCACTGCTGAGTTAATGCTTGGACTTAATGATGTGAAAGGTCTTTTCTAACCTAAAGAATTCCATGCTGACTAACACCAGCTCAGAGCTGTCTGGTGGGCAGATCCTGTGAGAAGAGGAAGGCTGCCATGGACAATGACTGGTACAATTCATCATCTCTCAGCCATTCTCCGTGGATCTGTGTCAGGTGAGGAACATGGGCAGCCCCTGAATGTGCAGTGAAGGGTGGGCAGCTCTGCCTGCTTGGCATTTAATTTCTTGTGCACCTTGCAGGTAATTAAAATCCTCATCATGTTCACATGTTGGGTGCCCTTGGGACAGGCAGGAGGGGACTGAGGGGGCTGTGGGGGACAGGGAGGGATGGCTGTGCTGGTCAGGGCTCTGGGAGGAGCCTGGCACCAGTGAGAGGGCAGTGGTGACCACCGTGGCCATCACTCATTACCCATCCAGGGCTCTGCACAGCGGGCTGTGTTTCGAGCTGACAGCTCCCAATTGTTTCCTCACCAATTACTGCACCCAGGCCTTGATAGCACAATGAAATGTGCCTCCTACCCATCACTTCATCTCTGTCACACCGACTGGGTGTTCTGCATTTGTTATGACTGGGAGAACTTCAGCAGCATCAGAAAAATAAGCAAGCCTGTCTCTGGTGTGAAAGGCTTAAAGACAGGGTGGATGCTGTTAAATAAAAATGCCTCAGTCCAGATGAAAATGTACATGGAGAGAAAACCTCAGACCAGCTGATCTCTCTCAACTCTGTCTTCATTTGGGACACAGTGGGGGGTGAAAAGAGCAGGAACTCTTCTTTTGCTAGACATCTTTATACTTAGTAAAGTATTCAGCCTTTCTTATAATTTATTCATTGTGGTCTAGCATAGTCTAAAATATCAGCCCTTCCCTCTCTGTCCTTTTACATACGCATTTTTGATGCCTCTTAATTCATTATTTAAGCAGCCTGTGCCCTGCTTTACAAAACACCCTCCCCCCTGGTACCTTAATGCTATCAGTTATTTGTGTATGTGTGTCAGCAGCGTTCCAGCAGGGGAAGGGAAGGGGCAGGGTGGGATGCTGATCCCCCAGCCCTCATCTCCTGCACCCACCCCAGCTCCCCTGCCTGGGGAGGAGCAGAGGGCTGGGCAGGGAGAGGGGCTGGGCAGTGGAAGGAGCTGAGCAGCCGGAGGAAATGCTCAAGTGATGCTCCATCATGGGCTGTTCTGAGGCCTGAGCTCCCCCGGCAGGTGAAGCGGCTCAGTGGCACTTTGGGGAGGCTGGGACAATGGGACACTGCAGCTCTTGGTGCGGTGGCACCCCCGCTCCTGCTGGGACCCGGAGTCCCCTGCTGGCACTGCGTGAAAATCCGTTCTGGCAGCACATCCCACCCTGCAGACGTGTCCGAGTTAGCGCTGCTGAGAGGCGGGGACGCCTTTGGTGGAGGTGCACCTGGAGTGCAAAGAATTCCCTGTCTTGTCGCTAATTACAAAGTTGGATAGCTGTCAACAGGAACATTTGCAGCTGAAGGACCAGTCTGCGCATTGTGGAGTGTGAGCCATGCTTTGATTGGAATTCCTGCGGCAATCTGTCTGCTCCCTGGGTGCGGTGTTTGAAATGCTGCCAGAGGTGTCATTCCCCCCAGATTCCAGGGGTAATGCCTGCACCCAGGAACAGAGGGTCATGTCCCAGCACTGCCTTTCCCTAACGAAAGAAAACTAGGTAGGTAGCTCATTTCAGAGTATTATAGCACTCCCTTAAGGAAAAAGAAATAAAGGTTAAGTAAATTGAAAGGAACACAGATGTTTCAAAGCTCTTTCTTACAGCCTTGGTTGCAAAAATGCCCTGGACATTATCTATTCAATGCTTTTAACATTCCAGCCGAAGAAAAAGTTGGGAATATTTGACCTGTTAGTGCATGCTTCAGAGAAAACATTTTCAAATGCTGTGTGATAAATCAAGCTTTACTAACTTAATAGCCACAATGTTTTCTTTTTGAGTCAGGAACCCAGGAGAGAGTCTAGGACTAAAAAACAGAGCTGACAGCCTCCTGGCCATTTAATGTGAGTTCTATTGTATTGATCAGATTTGAAAGCATTTAATATTAGCTTTGTGCAGTGACATCAGCTGAAGATGCTGCTGTCACTTTGGGGACAGCAGGAGGAAGCACAACCCCTGCAAGGCAGGAGTTTGTTCTCAGCAGGAGAGACTTGGCTGAGGACACCCCAGATTCCACTGACTCAGTGCTTGGCTAAACACTTTTACCTTATGATTTGTAAATAATAAACAATTTTGCTTGTTTCTGTGGCTTTGGGGGTTTGCCCCCTCCTGAAAAAACAGTGTTTGCTTGTTCCCATATTTATTTTCTCCCAGCTCTCCAATATCATATTTACACAGTCAATACTCTTCTGCTGGCAGATTATTTTTAATAGAGCGATGTATTGAAGTGTCTTTCAGGAGAATATTTGTACTGCAATGCACATCAGAGCACTGCTGTGTGAGAAGGGCTTCTCCTGAATGCACCAGTACAGCCACTTCCTCATCAAATTTTGTGCTTGGAACATTTGGATGAAGGAGGGTGAAAAGGAAGGCAACTGCAGATCCTGTGTAGATCCTCGTGCAAATCCCACCATGGGCAAGGTCTTGCTGGACACTGACATGTTGTGAAGTAAGTACAGCAGGTTCCATGCACCTTTTTTGTACCTCAGATTATCTTTCCATCACTTTTAAATTCCTGACACACAAATTATTATTTTTTTTATTTTCTTTTTTCTTGTTACTGAGAAGAAATCCCAAGTTTCTCTCCTTTGGGGGAAAGTATCAATTAACCTGCAGTATATTCTGTTACCCTTGGAGTTAACCAGACTCCAACTGCTTCTTTTTGATGTTTGTTTCTTTTTTTGTTTTGGACTTTTGCCCTCAGACTGAGATGGAGGGTGGTGGCTGGCACTGCCCACACTGAAACCCACAACTCATCCCTCCTGGGACTTCAGTGGCACTAAGATTACTTGAGAGGAAGGGTCTGATGACACTGGAGATGGGGACACTTCTGCTCACCACTCTCCCAGCCAGCACTCCACAGAGAAAAGTTTAGGCAGGTCTGCTGTAAGCAGCTCCATTTAATTTTGTTCTTTTCCACTCGAAGCAGTTTGCAGTGAATTAAAATCCTCATGTCTAGGGAGGAGTAGGGCTGCTCTGAGTGGGTTTATTTTTCTATATGTCTGCTCATGCAGATTTCCTGAACCCCTGCAATTTTCCTAGCTTCTCTCTGCTATTTGACATTTATTCTTTGTGTATTTTTCCATCTCATTAATTTATTAAACATCAATGGTGGTGCAGGTCTTTGATCCACTTAAAAATTAACCACCTACGCCTGTCTCCTAATCAGTTCTTGAGCCATAGCAATATTCCCTCTCTCCTGGATATTTTGGCTCATCAACAGAGCCTTGCCAGTGCCCATGCCTGAGATGATTTTAAAGATAATGTGATTTTCTTTTTGAGTTTCCCATATTATTTTCAGATTTGCTTGAAGAAAGGTGCAGTTTTGCTCTGTAGAAATGTGTTGTTTATCAAGGTGTGTGTAACTTTTGCTGACTTCCCAAAATAATCAGCATTTTTGGCAAGGAAAGAAAATCGTGGCTGGGAAATGGATTTGTCCTGAGCATTTCTCAAAGAAGGGGGTTAATGGGAAGGGATCTCCATGCTAGCAGCTCTGTTGCTCTCTTCTTGCAGAGCTTTTGGGTGAAATCCTCTGGCCCTTAGAATCTGCACTTTTCTCTGTGCTGCTGACTCAGGTGATGCTGCACCCCTCCTCTGCCAGAAACTCCTGGGTGTCCCTCACACCAAATCCATTACTTCAGTATCCTCCTTTACAGGGCTGCTTGATTCCTGTCAACATTCCCAGATTTTTTTTATGCCTGCTCTCTTCCTACAGGAGGCAAAATACATCACTCCAATGTACTACAGCCCCTAAAACCTGATGGTGCAGTCAGAGTTCACTGCTGAACTTTGGTCCCCAGAATGTGGGAGCTTCCCTCCTTGGAAGGAGCTCTTCCAAAAGCCTCCTCTGAGTTGCTAAGAAACAGCTTGTCACTGTGGCATGGGCTGTAGGCAGTTCTGTACAGGTAATTAGAAGTCACTCCTGCTTTATTATTAACTATTTGTTGACTTTTTTTTTCTTTTAAATAATTTTCCTCCCCGTCCCCAGAGTGTTCAGCACTCCTGGTACATCTGCATCAATTATGCATCGTCTGTGTGATTTTTCTTCCTGTGGAAACTTGGCTTGCAGAGGCTCTTTGTGATGCTCTGGCCATGACCTAACCCTCCTGTGCTGAATAATTCCTACCGAGACAACACAGTTTCCCTGCTGTGTTTTCCACGCTGCTGTGTCTCAGCAAGGCAAATAAATCAGGCTGTCTCCCACCACCAGGCAACCTTGTTTGCTCAATTTTGCCGTTCCATTTCTTGCTTTATTGAATAAGCATGTATTTATGTACCTTGTGTCCTTTCTCTGCCTGCCCATTTTTTATTGAACTCCTCTATCGGCCACACGGTTGGATTTTCCTGACAGAGTTTTGGATCTTAAAATGCTATTTCTTCAGACCAGCTGTCACTTCTGTCCTAACCTTGTCCCATGAGGTCTCTGTGCACTTCTTACGTGTCTAGCTCTGCCTGCCCCTTCACCTTCTCCTCAGCTCTTTTAGCTGTAATACCTCGTACATGAAATTTGGTTGGGATTTTCCCCCCTTCTCTTTAATTAGGGTGACTCTCTCATTTTTGGCACTTTCCAAAAACCAGCACCCCTACAATGAGAACCCCTCCACAGCCTTTATGCTCTTCATGACTCCTCTTTTTGCTGGTACAGCACCAAGCTTGTGTTTCTCTGGGGATTGGCAGGGAGATGCTGCTGCACCAGCCCCAGCCTTAAATCTCTTCCCCAGTGATAGGAGCAGTGTCCAGGCAGACTGAGGGGTTTATTTTAGCTCACCTCAGCCTGCACTGAGCCGTGCTGGGTGCCTCTGGGGCAGCTCACTGGGGTGGCTCCAAGGGAGCCTCGAGCTCCACTTGGCTGGAGCCAAAGCCCAGCAGTGGCTGGGGAGGGATGTGGGAGTGCAACCCCCCAGTGGGGATCTGCTCCCACCCCACACTCTCTCATCCCCCACCTAAGGAGCTCAGGCTTTAGGAGTGGAGAGGGAGGTTTTTGTGCTGAATCACCCATTTGGGAACACGCCACTTGGCAGATTTCCTCCCACACCCCAAATCCCTATTTCTCTCAGGAGAGCTATGGAGCTTTGGGGATGTGGGGGAACAGAAAAACCTTTTCCCTAATGGCTCATATTGCTCCTTAGTGACCACCTGCCAAATTCAATGTCTGGAGATGCTGAGATCTGTGGGGCTGGGAGTCGGTGCCTAATGAAGGCACGTCAGGCTGGGAATGAGGTTTTTATACCCCTCACAGCAGAACTCCAGGATGTTATTTATAGCTGCTCACTTGCACCACAAGCACCTGTAGAGACTTTATTCTCCAGCCCCTCAGTGGAATCACAAATGACAGAAAGAGCTGAAGATGTAATGACCCTTGAAGTAGGAGAAATTATTTACCAAACCGTAGATAAGACGACAGATCTCTCCTGCACTGTGTTTAGGGCATTCAATCTATTGCAGATGTTACCATAGTCATGCTGTTTAATTTAAAATTGCCCTGCCTTCCTTGTGTCTCAAATTCTTTTCTTGGGAAACTAAATCCTTTCATAACCTAAATGCAGCAGAGGAGATGAAAGTGGCTGGTCTGGGGATGTATATGGCCATTCCAAGGGAGCTCTATGTAATTGTTTTTTAAATGGACATGCTTGCTCAATTTTCTTTGGTCTGGTTCATCCTGGTTCTGTTGTTTGTGATATGTCTTCTGACTTACGCTCCTTGTCTAGCAATGGAAAACTACCAAGATTAAAATCCTTCATTAATTTATAACTGGCATAGTAAGAGCTCTTCTCATTTTACTCTCTTTGCGACCTCCATAGCAGATATAATGCAGGGATTAAAAAGGAATGGTTACTATTGGTTTCCTGGAATAATTTTATTTGTGCATGGGTCAAAAGAATAAGGATTAACAAAATTATTAGACATTGGAGACAATAACCCAATCTGTCTGCCTTTAGCTTTTAAAATCTGTCTCTTAACAAGGCAGGTGACTCTGAAATAGAAGACTTGCCACTCTCTTGAACTGAACATGGTCCCTACTCCCAAAAAATTTGTTCACTTCAGACCAGTTCCTCACTACCAAATATCCAATAGGTCTTTCTCCACTGAAATCAGACAAGGATCCCAGCTTCATCTTCATCTGAAGGAGTCTGATTTACATTTGCAAGACATAATATGGTCGGTCTTAATTTTTCATGTGTGCTTTCAGCTGCAGAGCCAAGCACTGAGTTGTGTAAATCTCTCCAGTGTGAGCTTTGCTTATCATTTATCAACCACGTGTGAGCACTAATTTTAGTTTTCCCCCTGCTGAGACAAGGTTTTGGGAGTGCTCAATGGGTGTCCAGGTGGAGATAACCCTGGGGATTAATTTCAACCATGACTTTATCAGGGTTCAGTGAGACCCATGGGACAAGAGAGGGCTTTTACCCACAGCTCCTGCATTGTTCTTCCTGGTGGTGCTGCAATCAAAGCTGTCAAGGAAAATGATCTACAGGCAGTAGCTTGATTATATTTGTCCTGAGATACTTCTACACTAAAGGATTTTCAAGTTTTAATCAGTCTGCATTAACTGTGGTGCTCTTGTAGTTGATCATGGAAAGAAAGCAACTGTTGATTGCACTAAAAGCATTAAGTGACCTCTGCTAATTAAAAGATAATGTCAGTGCAGCTGAGTGGAGTGCCTGGGTCTTTAGCCTTTTAGATAGACACTAAATGAAAATCAAAGAGTTTGGAGGAAATATTTGTGGTAAAGTTAAGAGACTTGTTTGCGGAAATAGCAGGTCATGTTTCATAAAAGTTATTTAATCCATTAATGATACCTAATATGCCACAGGATCAGCAATTTGCTGAAAGAGAACAAGCTCCCTCCCCAGTTGTGGGGTGTCTTTACTTGCTCTGCCTTAACTGGAGCATTTTCCTTGGGAAGCCTATGATGTAGTGAATCCAGTGGGTCCCTCTGTTGTCCATAAATAAACCAAATACCTTTTCCCACAAATGCAGGTCACCTTTTAAATGACCCAGACGTTCAGTGTTAAGTTCTGTGTTCAGTAATAGTGTAGTCAGTGTCTACAAATGCAGCCTTGCCTTTTTTCATCAATCTCAGTGTCTGGGAGAGAAAACAAAACAGGTGGAATAGCACATCCCTTGCTCCTTGGAGACCATCTGTGGTAAACATTATCTTCTGCTTTCTATATTTATATAGATGCAGAATGGAAACCCTTTGGACAGAGAAGCAATGGCACAAATTCTCTATGAAATCACATGGAGATGCTATTGTGTCCAGTGTCCAGAGAGTTCTTGGAGGAGGTGCCAAAGCAGGTGGTAAAACTGTGGGATAATTTTTCAGGTTTTGCCTCACTCTGACTTCTTCCTCTGTGAGAAGAAACAGAAAGAAGGAAAGTCAAAATATTTTTTTTTCATATGGAAGAAATTAAATCCCACCTGGGAATAGAGAAGGGAACATAATGGTTCAAATAGTGATGTTGAGAATGAGGTTGACTCCATGCATAAAGCAGAGGCTTCAAGGGGAGGAGAGGGGAGGTGTCTGCTTCTCTTCAGATTAAAAGAAATGTTCTGGAAGCTGAAGGTAATCTCTTCCCAGGCATTTGTAACCGAGCTTCACAGCTGCCAGATTGCATTTGATCACATCCAGCAGCCCTGGGTGAGGAGGCTGCAGGGTGAGGAGCAGCACAGCCCTGGCTGTGAGCCAGCCCTGGCTCTGCTCTCTCCATCCAAAGGGTCTTCCCAGGCACAAGGTGCCTGATTTGCACCATCCCAAAAGCTACAGGACAAGCTGGGCTCAGCCCCCAGGGTAGCAAGATTGGAGGGAAATTTTCAGACAGGAAATGCTGATTTCTCTCAGTGCCAGCCACCCACCTCACAAAAAATATTGTTCATCTGGAGGGAGAAGTGAATGTAAGCCTTTGACACAAATATCCCCTTTAAAGAAGCCTTTCTCCATCCCCCACCCCCACTGGCAATAGAAAGTTACATTTACTTATGTGAAACCTGAAAAATTTTAACTTTGAAAACTTTCAACTTTGAAAGAATGCCCTTTCTGTTTGCCCTTAGCACTGAACTTTGTGGAATCCACCCTTTGTTGTACTGAGGTCTCAGCAGTGCCTGATGCCTCATTTCTCTCTTTTCTGTTTTACAATTAACCATTATTTTCAGTGGTTTTTTAAGAGCAATATGCACACCTGAAAATATTTTAAAGGTTATAAAAAATAAAATAAATACTTGGCATCGAGATTCTTGGAGTGCATGATGAATATTTTAACAGTAAAAAAAATCCAGCCAGAGAGAAATGAAAGGATTTAGTGCTCTAAATAAAACCCTTTGTGGGTTTTAATGTGCAAAAATGGACAACAATGGCTTTAAAGCCTCTCCACAAATACTTACATCTCTGCCCTGCTATACTTTGTTTATGTTATATCCTAGCCAGTAATGATCTGTTATGTCTTTTTAGGTGCTGAGGGAAGGTATTACACCAGTTTTCTCCTCTAGGACTTTGCATAACAACCTTTAGGCTTTGAGCAGAGAGTTTGGACCTTTGGGAAGACAGTTGTGGATGTAAAGCTCAGGTTTTGTATCCTATGATGGAAAATGGAGACCAGAGAGAGGGGAGGGACGGGAAATTTGGGAATGTGATCATTCCCCATAGAGGGGCTCAGCCAGCATAAATTGGGGAAAGCTTTAACTCCTAATTGTCTTGTGACTGCAGAGAGGCTTCAGACCAGTGTGGGATAAAGTTTGGTTGTGTCACTGCTTAATATTTCCATTTCTTTCTCTCCCTCACACACATCCCCACACAGCTGGAAAAGAGAAGCTTTCTGTAACATCAGCTGTGACAGAGGTGGAGCATGACTGGAGTTTTTATTTGTGTAATTGATCAATTCACTAGCTAAGAAAACCTTTATTATTTTTTAAATTAACCAAATGTGTTAGTGTCCATGAAACACGTATTTCTGTAATTATTTCTGCAAAATAATATCTTTGGCCTGAGCAGGAGCCCTTCAGTCCTGCTGTAAGGTTGCCTTTCTGCAAACCCTCCTGCTAATCCAATTTTATGTATTTTCTTCCTTGCTGTTATAGAAACTCCTATTGCTAAATGTAGTGAATGCAATTGTTAAAGTGATGGTGCCAGTATAAATTATTAAATTTACATGGAGTAATAAAAATGTGTTGTGTATAAAAAGATCAGAATAAGGCAGTAGGACTCAAGCTTTCAAGTTACTCCAGAAAATTCTTTATATCTATAATCTGCTGTACAAGTGGTACAGTAATTACAGTTGGGTTTTGTCTTTACATGTATTTTAAAGGAGAATATTTGGATGCCATACTTTTCAGGCTTCCAGCTTTCCTTGAAGAAAATGAGATGATCTGAAGAAAAGAGGTCTGCTCTCAGGTTTTTGATAATCTTTGGAAGCATCTTGGGTTTGAACATTAAAAACATAGTCTCCAAAATCATAAGTTACTTCTGAAAATCTATGTGGTTTGTTTGTAACAAGAACCATTGATAAAATTTGACTGTGAAGATCACTTTGTATCAAATATAAAAATTCATTAATTTAGTACATAACGTCTGTTTTCTTGTTATCAAAACAGAGGAATTCTTGAGAAACATGAGAAACCTATTCCCCCCTTCACTATAAATTAATAAAAATCATCCATTTGAGTTTTTTCTTTCTTGCAGCAGGCACTCATAGTATGGACATGGGAAGTGCCATGGAAAGTTGGAAAGAGATACTAAAAAGCACAGATGTAAGGTTAGTGTTATGCAAAAAAAAAAGGAGTTCAGTGCATAATCTCAGCTCTTGATGGAGAAGATATAGTGAAATGTTGACTTTAATTGCCATGGGACATAGATTAGCAGATGGTCCCATGGATAGACTGCTCTCCATGTCTATAAATAGTATAAGTTAATTTATGCAAGATCTTCTTTTTCCTTTACAGTTATCTCCCAATGTGTCAATATCTTATTGGCACAGAAGTATCCAGCCCTGGAGTGGGAATGGAGGCCCTGTTTCCATCCCTGGGATCGTGTGATTATGTTACAGCAAAAAAAACCATCTGATCAAATAACTCCTGATTGAACAGACAGGCTGTGACAGTCTGATCTGAACGCACCTTCATTTCAGAAATAACTATCAGGTATCTGCAAGTCAGCTGGAATAATGGCTGGGAGGAGTGGGGGAGGCAGCACAGCTCAGAGCAGGGTCAGGGAGCTTCTCCCAGCTCCATCTCAGCCTGCTGATGGTGTTTTGTTTTGCACATCTCATCTTCCTTCAGCTTCTGCCTCCCCACTGCTGGGTGAACTCCTCTGCTTGAGGTGTCTCTGCCACAGCCACAGGTAAGTGGCCAAAGGGTTTTGGGAGCTGCTGTGACTGCATGCAGCCACAACCTTCAGCCTGGCCCCTCTGTGTCAAGCCTGGCCTCCCTGACCTGCAGACCCTGGTGCTGCCTCTCAGCTCCCTCTCACTGGAGCTCCTTCTCCTCTTTACTGGGCTTTCCCAGGCCTCCCACTCCCATCTCTCTCTCCAGTTTCTGTAATGGAAACCTCTCTTTTTGGTTCACTCTTTGGCTTCTCTGTCGTTCAGGAAGCCTCATGTTTGGAACTGCCACAGTAATTTAGTACCAGAATCTCATGGATATTTCTGCTTCTAGGCTTGTTAAGCCATTTTTGCCTGGTCCAAAGAAGTCACAGAATCTCCCACTTTTAAGCTCTTCATCCATCATTGTGCAAATGTTGTCATTATAAATCAGGGTCAAGCAACCTTTTTGTCCAGCTCTCCTTTGCTATTACAATGAATTAAAGAGGTTCCAGTAAACACGAAATAAGCATAGAATTTTCCAAGTGCAGGAAATATTTTAAGCCAGAGCAATTTTTTTCCCAACAGTGCCATGGTGTCTCTAAGCCCCACAGAAGGGCTGAGCCATCCCCCTTCACCACCTGGACAGGTAAATGAAAATGTAACAGAGCACCTGCAGTGACTGTGCCATTTTGAGCCTGATATCCATCAAAATCAGCCACCAAAAACATGTATTGATAGATCAAGGTCCACAACCTGCTCCATGATAAATCTGAACCCCCTTTGGTTCAGCAGGGATATTCTGGATTTACCTACATGTAATTTAGAGCAGATTTTGGACCCTGCCCATGAGCATTATGCCTTTCCCTACAGGAAGGAAGATTGATTCTGACCTTACTTAAACTAAGCAGCTTTAATCATTCAGTATAGAAACACCAAGACTGGGCTGGGGGCTGGGGACACAGACATGGGAATCCTATAATCTTTGGTTAAGTTGTAATGAAATTGTCCAGGATGAGAAGGAAACAGATGGATTCTGATTAATTTCTCACAAGTGTAGACCTCAGCATCCGATGTAACATATGTGGTGAGCAAATGTCACTCATGCCTCCAAAGTGCAGAAAAAATCACTATTGTCAGGATATATTCATTGGCATATTGGCTGCTGAACTCCCAAGGGTGCAAGGATGCTGTGCATTACATTTAGTCCTGAATTAAATATTCAGAGGCAGAGATACCTAACCCTTTCCTGTATGCCTCACTGGTTATCACAGTTGAGCTTAATGAATTGAAAGAGGGAGGGGAAGGGAGATTTCCCCCCCTCCTTTGTAAATCATTATTTACTGTGGAAGGAATATCAAGATGAGTTGGTATTTCTGCTTTAGAGTCTTCAGCTGACTACCAATAGAGCCTGAGTTAGGGAAAAAAATGCAGCTTTGAGCTGTAAATGAGCAACTACATGACTTTCATCTTGTATTGGTAGAAATCAGAGCCCAGCTCTGTGTTTGTGGAGTTGTTTTGGGTTTTGTCACTTCTATAATCTATTCCATGTAATTGCATATTTAAAGAAAATGTAGTTCATTTATTGATTGCCACTGTATTGTTTCAGGCAGGTAAGATAAGAGGCCAAAGCTGCTTTCTCTTGTCTCCACATAGTCTTAAGGAGTGGAAGGAGCAATGCATGTGAGGCCCCATCTGTGCTGAGGAAAAAGATTCATTACAGCTGACTTGTCCTGTCAGAATTACTGCCCCAGACTGTTTCTCGGAAAAGGATGTCACTAAGATATCTATTAGAGTATTTCAACCACAAACTTGAGAAACAAATATTGAGCAGTGGGGCTCCTCTGAGGCTCAGGCTCTGCCCTTGGGGCAGCTCCCCACTTCCAGCCACTCCCTCTGCAAAATCAAGCAACGTGTCTGTCTGTGTCTTCTCTTTCAAAAATTAATTCCTCATTACAAAAACGGGAAAAAATTGGTATTTTGCTCTCTAGCTCACTGTAGGGTGAAATTTAATGTCTGTCTTAACTTGCACATTTCCCTCTTCACCTTTGGCAAACACTGCTCCACTCAGGTTATGAGCTCGTTTGTTTGTCTTTATGATCTCCTACTTAACAGGTGAGTGTGCATCTTTTTTGTTGGCGAAGCTGAATCATGACAAAAAGAGCTTTATTTCTGATTGAGGAAGATGTGCCTGATGAGGCTGGGGAGATCTTGAGACAACCACATTGTCATTTCAACCAGTGCTGTCATACACGAGTTGAAATTGGCTTTTCACGTGAAGCCTTTTTTTTTTTTTCTGAATGGAAGATGCAGCAAAGCTCAGTAATAGTTGGGACTACACTGAACAGTCCCCATCTGCTGGAGTCATAACCATTCTGAGACCCCTGGCTCTGGAAAACTTGACCTGAGGTTCTTGTTTCCCTTTCCCACTGCTCAAAGTTGTGACCTGTGCTGGACTCCAGGTCCTCTGGCCTTGGGAGCACAGCAGTGTTTGGTTTGGCTCCATTGCTCATTAGAGATAATTCATAGTCTCTATGCTTAGACCTTTAAAAATTCTAATGAGGCAGACAGAATCTGATTTCTCAGGAATCTGATATGCAATTCACTGTTGGTTTTGCTAAAATTCCTGATTTTTTATTTTCTGGGTTGTTTCCAATATTTTTTTCCTGTCATTGCCTTAATTATGTACCAAAAGGAGGTAACAATTTGTTCATCTGCAAAGCTTGTGAACACAGTGCTCTTCTTTGTCAGATGGAAACTCTTGTTTTCACTTTTTCTTTTTTTTCTGTGGTGCCTGACAATGCATCACGTACAGTTCCCTCCTTTAAGCTGCAGTCAGTGCAATGAGTCTAAGTTTGATAATTGCTTATTGCATCCAGGCTGCACAAGGCAAAATCACTTAAATTCTCCAAAGTCACTGAACGAGACTAAACTGTCTCATTTTTCCTTGTTTTATCACATGGCACTGGAATTCCCTATTAATGTTACAGTCTGCTTTTCTGTCCTGGATACCAAGAGTTGTGCTGGGACTCCTTGGCCCATAAAAGTGGCATTGCAAAGATACATCAGGACTTTTTGACCCAGCTTGTGTTGTGTGAAAACCTCAGAATCTCAGGATGCCACCCCAGCTAAATACATGTTTTGCTGGACAAACCTACCCACTGCTTTACTTGGCAGAGGATTTTGTCATGGGAAGCCATGGGAAGAGGTGAAGCCAAGGAGAGTGGTGGGAGATGGATTTGTAAGGAAGATAAAATGGGAGGTGTGGAGCTTTGTGTCAATTAATTGCAAAGCTACAGAGAAAAGGAATATAGAACCAATACAGAATTATCTTGTGACCAAAAATATTTCCCTAAATCAGATAAGTGAGAATCTAGTCACTCAAGTGAAGCAGTTTTCAAGGAGCAGAGATGAGGATGGGACCTGAGTGCACGTTGCCTTTGTCTCTCCAGCTGAGGCATCACACATGAAAGTCCCAATCCCTGCTTCCTGTCTACAGCAAACCAGTAGAGATATAAAATTGGGGCACAATGATGAATGAAACTGTGGGATGTGTCTTGATTATCCCAGGTTTCTAATGTATAATTGAATTATTTTCTTAAGTGTATTTCAAGCCCTTTGATTTCTGGCCTCTGTTTTTAATTACTCAGCCCCCTCTTGCCCTTGTGCATTATTATGCTGCTCATTAGCATTCAGTGAGACTACAGAAGTTTGACTTCTGAATAAAGTAGCGTACAAAAGAGAAGGGATGCTTTTTATCTTACCACTTAATAATTTAAATGGAATCCTTTTCTTTAATCAATGTTTAATAGTACAATAGTTGTTTGTTTAAACTGTGCTTTGCCTAATTTTGCAAACAAAAAAGAGAGGCAGGATAAACATGTTTAGAAATAATAAGCTTTGTAACCATTTTAATCTTCAGAAGACTTAAAATATCTCCAGCACTTCTAATGTCGGTTCATCTCAACAAGGCAGGAACGTGGGCCCTGAATGTCTCTGTATCATTTATGCAGTGTTAAGAAGCACCAGCCTATTTTTCATTTGAGGGAAGCAGAAAACCTTGCTAATTGCAAAACTGAAAGCTACTCAGCAGTGTTAATATTGTTGGCATGGCCGCCAGCTGTGATGATTAGGATGTGTGACAGAGGGAGAGATAATTTGATCACAGGCCTGGGGACCAGGAGCTCCTGTGTCCTGCTTCTTCCCAGTGCACCTGCAAAGGCAAGGAAAATACAGGGGGAGATTTAGTCCAGCTCCAGAGCTCCCAAGCTTTCTGGGAGCACCCTACAGGGCACAGTGGGTGCCAGAAATATGGGTGTAAATCCAGGGTGAGGGAGGGGATGGGAGCTCAAGCCTGGGCATTGACTTGCCAGAGGAAATAGCCTTCTGGGGGGCAGTAATTTATTCCTAATAGGGTAGTAATTAATAATCGGGTGTGAAGGCTCTGCATGTATGGAGCTTGTTCTGTGTCACCAGCAAAATGTGGCTTTGGATGGGATCAGACACTGTGAGACAAAAACTGGAAACTTGAGCCATGGCAAGGTCAGGGGAACCCTCAGAACACAACATAAAAGAGATGGACTAAAGCCTCTGTCCCTCTGCCTGGCTTCCTCCTATGCAAAACAGAAATTGATCAGGGATATGTTGAGGATTTAGAGATATCTGGAGACCGCTTTGGAGACATTAAAACTAGTGAGCATAATATCTGCATTTCAAAGTACTCTTTGGACCTCTTAATTCGTTTTGACAGCAACCCAGTGCTAGGAATGGGGTTGTCTCTGCTGTCTGGATGGGAAAATTGAGGCTAAGAGATGGGAAGGAATTACAAGTACAGGACAGCACCAGGGCAGGGAGAGCTGTGAACTGCTGTCTCCTGTGGCTCAACAGCCCAGTAAAAGCATCCACAGCTGGTGCTCTATCCACATGTATCAGGGGGTTGTTGATCCCACATAATCCCTGTCTGATGTCCTGACCAGCCTACTTTCAACAAACTGTACCCCAGCCAGCAAGATGAGACCTTTCTTCCTGCTAATTTGTGTCTCCTGTCCTCTAAATCTTTCCATTTCCCATCAGTGCATCCAGTTCCCTCCCTTTTACCCACACCTACTTCTCACATTTCTTTTTGCAACCTTGGAGCTCCTTCCTGCCTCTGCCTTTTCTCCCTCCCCTCTTCTAGGCTTGCTAGAGGTCTGGAAGGGTGTTAAGTGTCAGGAACTGTAGGCAAGAAGGTGACAGCTCCTCAGGTAAGGAATGAGATGGAGAGATGTGGTCTCAGGCTGTGGGCTTGTTCCCTCCTATTTTGACTATATTGCAACTCCTGCTTTCTAAAAGAGTGTAGCTGTGTTGTGCTAACATGATGAGGGAGAGTTAAAGCTGGGGATTTGGACCCTTTCTTTCAGGCTAAGTAAATTTATCTGGAATAGGAGAGTCTGCTTCTGGATTAGTAATTTACTATGAATGGTGGTGTGGAAACTGCTGAGATTTCTGCTGCTTTTCACGTGTGGACTAGAGAATTTGCACAAAGACAACTTGAAAGGCAATTTGCAGTTCCACAACAGTAGCCAACGTGTGTTTTCCTGTGATAAAAGCAGCCTGCTCTGTTCCACAAGGCATTTTTACAGTGATTCTTCCATTTTAAGGAATGTTTGTCCAGGAGGATGACGATTTGTATCACAACACGATTTAGGTAACATAGCCAAGATCAACCTACTGTTGCATTGAGCCCTGTGGTTACCTACGGTGAGACACTGCCCTCTCTCACAGAAATGAGACTCGATTCTACACGTATTTAAATGCCTGACAGCCACCGAAGCATTTATTTGGATGTCACTGTTTAGGTGAGCAGCAGAGCTACGGGAGAATCTGAGGGTGTAAAGTGGGGGATAAAGGTTGAACAGAGAGTCAGAGCAAGAAGGAGACTCCGTTTCCCGGTGGCTGCTGGAAAGGCAAAGTGACCCCGACTTTGTAGCCAGGGAAACACCAGCTTTCATTTTGATCATTTAAACCAAATTTGTGAGGATGATGATTTATTGCTAACCCGCAGGACTGTGGACATGCGGTGAGAGGAGCGGGGAGGTTACGGCCTGAGCCCCCACTCCCTTCTCAAGTTGCAGCTGTTTCCGAAAGATGCTGCGAACTCCGGCGCGGCTGCGATGCGAACATCTCCCGTGTCTTCCCTCGGCTGAGCAGCGACCGCTCGGATGCTGAAATAAGGTCAGGACTCCGTCAGGCGATTAAAAGCCAAGGCTGAGCGAAGGCTCTGTCTCTGGAAGGCAGCGCGATCTTTCCCGGAGGCAGCATCCCGGCTGCCCGGTGCGGAGGGAGGGAGGGAAGGGAGGGAGGAGGGGGAACCTCGCCCGAGCAGCTCCGGCTCTGCGCTGGGGTCAGGGACCGGCGGCAGCGAAGGGAGGATGCTCCGCGCAGGTGGCAGAGACGCCGAAGCCGTAACACCGTGCTTCCTCCCCAGGCTCTGAGGAGGAGGAGGAGGAAGAGGAAGAGTGGGAGGGGAGTTCCGAATCCACTTTGGGCGCTGCGCCGCTACGTGCGGGAGTCTGTGCGGAGCATCCNACCGGCGGCAGCGAAGGGAGGATGCTCCGCGCAGGTGGCAGAGTCGCCGAAGCCGTAACACCGTGCTTCCTCCCCAGGCTCTGAGGAGGAGGAGGAGGAGGAAGAGTGGGAGGGGAGTTCCGAAACCACTTTGGGCGCTGCGCCGCTACGTGCGGGAGTCTGTGCGGAGCATCCTCCTCGCTGCCCGCACGCCGGCTGCTCTCCCCGCTCCCCCGTGGGTGATTCCCCCTTCCCCGCACGCTGCTCCTGCTCCGCAGCCGCTCCCCGGGCGAGACGGCGGCCAGGTGAGAGGCACTGGGACCGGGAGGGGGACCGGGAACGGGGCTGGGGCACGGCGGGGTGCAGGGCTGGGCTGCGGCCGGGGCTCCTCTCCGGCTGCCCGGGCTGCTGCTCGGTGCCGGGAACGGGCCTGGAGCTGAGAGTCCCCTCCGGGAGGAGCCGGGGGTCCCCGCCGGCT